>VYZV01009263.1:190351-253550 GCA_013401275.1 Pandion haliaetus
GGAGGAGGTGGAGAAAATGGGGAGGGGGGTTGAGCCGGGAAGGAGGGAGGGGTGGGGGGAAGGTGTTCTAAGGTTTGATTTTATTTCCTATATATCCCTGTTTTGATTTGATTGGTAGTAAATTAAATTGATTTTGTTTCTTCCCCAAGTTGAGCCTGTCTTTTGCCCCTGACCATAAGTGGGGAGTGATCCCTCCCTGTCCTTGTCTCGATCCACGAGTTTTTTGTTATATTTTCTCCTCCTCATCCCATCAGGGAGGGGAGGAGTGAGCGAGCAGCTTCATTGTGCTTTGTTGCTGGCTGGGCTTAAACCATGACAAGGGCACATTTGTCCTGCCAGGGTGGCCACCCATTGGGTTCAGAAAGGGAAGGGTTTGATATCAGCCACATTGTCTGGGAGCCCTGCAGGGACTCAGCAGAGCAGCTCTGCACCAAGCCAAAGGCAAACACCCAAATTGCTGGAGGTCTTAGTTCTAATCAGATTTACTTCTTACACTTCATCCTAATTAGAAATCATTTTGGTGGCATGTCCTACATTACACTCATAAACTAAGTATTTCAATACCCAGAAACGTTTAGCTCAATGTCTTCTTAGAATTACACTGTCTGTGAAACAAAGGCAAAGCTACTCCATTAAAACTATTGTTCTCTAGAAACTTCATTAGACTTCATTTACTGCAGTGAGTTATCGCATACAAGGACAATATGAAATGCCCTGAAGAGTCTGACCTAGAGCATATATAAAGTCATCTTTCTTTCAGTATGGACTTTCTGCTACCTTTATCAGGACAATATCTCAACAAAAGCCTTGTGCTGCTGCAGTATCCTCCTTGTAGCAAAGGCCCAGCAAGAGACCTCCTGCTGCTCAAAGGACATCCATACATAGGGATTCTTCAGATGGGAAGAGACTTTTAGCAAACTACCTTTTACTTTCTCTCCTGATCCTCTACGTTTCAAAGAAGGACATTTAGCAGCTTCTACAGTGCTTCAGGCATTGAGAAGACCTCGGCTGGCCCATCTAAATGTCCTAGTAAGTTGGCTAGACCATCCATGAATCACTGAATTAATTTCCCAGTTAGAGTTCACTGAAAACAAAGTTTTGGGACTACTACGGTTTATGAACTTGATTTAATTCTGCATTGGGATGAAAGGAAGCCTTTTTTGGTAAAAAGAATGGTGTCAGAGCTTCTGGCCTGGGATTCAAAAGGCCAAGATTTCAATTCAGAGCCCTGTACTTCTCTGGAGAGGAAAGAAAAATTCACCCTGGACTTCAGAAACCTTCCCCTTAGAAACACCATGGGAAAATATTCTTATCACATGTTTTAGCTGGAACAAAGCATTTAATTTTGAGGTAAAAGGAATTGGGTCAAAATATTCTGGCTGGCTGTTCTGGGGCAGACGTGGAGCTGTTTTATTACTGCTCTCAAGGTTTTCTCTAATCTCAACTTTACCTCCCTCCAGTGATGATCATGACACAGGTGCACCCTTGTTTCACACATCAGAAAGGCTTTGCACTCCCAGCTGTCCATTACATGGGACATTACAACATCTTGCTCTTAAGCTTCTGGAACAGGCAGTTATTTTGGGGGACACTGGGTTGGTTTTTCTAACACAGAACTCATTTCACATACCTTCACATTGCAGGGTGAGTAATCTGCCAGCATAAAGCCTGCATTTCACATTTAGTGCTCAAATTAAACTGGATTAAGATGGGAGTGACTTTTATGGCAAAACACATTTAAAATTAAGATCCCTATTCTGAACTAACTTAATCCACTTAAATTTCCTGTGGGGAATTCGGGTGCTCTTATCCCAGAACAAGGGTGTACCCACTGGGAATTAATAAAATATGGTATCCTGTTTGCACAACTTCTTTCAGGTGGTGTTTAGGGCTCATTCTGTCATTCTGCTTGTACCTTTAGCAAATAAAATACTTCATGAAACTTCATCAGTCCTTCAGGACCTCAATTTTCTTTGTAAGTTTTGGTGGGCAAATTCATATCTGATACTGCTGTATTAGAAACAAAGGCAGCGAGTCCTAATCTGGTTCATGTTCATATGATTTTTATGGCATGCACCTTGACAGAGAACTTTGCCATTTTCTCTTCAGATTGCACACCAACTCTATTACACTTTGGGGCCAAAGAATCAATGAGCTTAATGGAGCAGACATCCCATTTATTTTTATGGGTTTAACACAGTGAAAAATCACTGTTTCAGGTAGTAAAATTCCACGTCTGACCAAAACATTTTCTATTGGGTTCTGGCACCCTCCATCCCAAAGTGCAGATAAGGCCTGAAGCTTCAGAGAAAGGGCAGAAGCATTCATAATGTGCTTAGCCAGTTGTTCAATGGGTAAAAGCAAATTCATTCCTCTTCCCTTGCAAGTGTTCTTATGTCCTGAAGCATGAGGTTTCATTACCCTTATCATAGTCTTAGTTTGCAGAGCATCAAAGGTTATTAATGGTCATAAAATTACCTATTGCTGTTTCATCTGTAACCACTGTATTTCTTTTTATGGCAAGCTTGTTCCACACTTCGATTATGTGGAGCACTTGCAGAACAGTGCTGTAATCCTGCAAGTTGGATCAGCAGTCATTTTATTCACATTATCTATGTGCACAATATAATATAAGCAATAATCTTTGCCTATTATTCTAACAACACAAAATCCCATTAAGGTCAATGGTTCAAGAACTCATTTGACTTTGGTGGAACATGGGCTTATTAAAATAAGATACAAATGCCACTTGAGGGGGACCCAGAAGATCTCTGGAAATGGGAGCAGAAGGGCTGTATTCTCCTCTCTTTTCACTGCCCACCACTGATATTAACAGGAGGAAGTGTTTAGCAACAGGATTTCCATCCTATGAGAAAGCCCATTTTGGGGGAGCTTTTCTTCAATCCAGATCAGAAGGAAATTTATGAGATGTTGCACACAAATGGACACACACCCTGCTTTACCCACACAAGGCAGAGCATTGGCGGCAGGGATGCCAGGCTGCTCCCTGGCAGTGAGTGAGAAGTGAGCATCAGCAGAGGAGAAAGTGCTCCCCGCCTGAATGATGTGACATTCACAACAGGAAGATCAAGGCATGAAACGATAAACAGGCTATAAGGAACATAAAAGAGGAACAAAAGATGAGAGTCTGTAAGTACATTAATTGATAAGGGGGAGATCAAAGAAGTGGCTGGTGCGCTCTTCAACAGAGAGGCACAGATGGGGACAGATAGGACAGTTAACATGCACAGTGCCATATTTGCAAAGTCTGAGTCAGGTAAGCAATGTTTGGCTGGACTGCACGGTTAATGTTGGTAACAGCAGATTATGTGCTCATGCTACAGCAAGGGAAAAAAGCAAGTTGGGGAATATTTCAATAAATCAAGTACTTTCAGGTGTTTGGTAATGTCTGGAGCACTTACTGACCTAAATGATGCAGGCTCATAGCTGGTGTTACTCTTGTCAAGGACATATGGACAGCGGGTGATGTCCCAGCAGGCTGGAAAAGGACAAGCATCATACCTGCGTATAGGGAAAGAGAGACCCCGCGACTATATATCAGTTACCTGGTTCAGACCTGATACAAACAGCAAATCAAACCAGTCCTCTATAAGCCTCTAGAGGATAACGAGGAGATGAATCACAGCCAGAAGAGATTTGGCAAGGACAATCCAATCTCCTCTCATGACAGGCTCACAGGCTTTGTGTATAAGGGAGAAGGATGGGCTCTTGTGGTTCTTTGGATGTTGTCCCACATTGCATGCTCAAAAGCAAGGTGGGGAGACACAACTGGCTACTTAATGAACCCAAAACACTTTAAAAAAGCCTGTTCAGAGAGTAGCTAACAATTCTCTGGGCTGTTTGAGGTTGAGCAGGGACCGACCTTGGACCTGGTGCTATTTGATGTGTTCATTGCTGACTTTGATTATGAACTAGAGAGTATTTAGGTTAGGTGTGGAGGAAGCTACAAATGCTGGCGTACACAATTAGTTAAGGACAGTGCATTAATAATTGAAATACTGTAGTACTTATATGCCATAATAAATGAAATACTACCTCAGGAAGGAAATGACTAGTTTCTGCTCTGCAGAAGAGAACCAGACAGTCACGGTGGATTGCACAGAGTCAGCATCAGCAGAAGATGTCCTGGCATATACAGGAGAGTTGTAGGAAGATATGGGCGGAACCTTCCCGATTTGTTCAGCCCAGAAACGTCTCAGCTGAAGTTGAGAGTTCATGGATGGACCCAGAGAGGATGTAGACATCCTGAGGACAGCAGCAAGAAAAGCCAATTTAGGGAAGGACTGGACAAGCTGGAGCGGTCTAATCTAGGGAAAACTTACCAAGAGGAACACAATAACCATCTGCAAATGTATAAAAGGAAAATGATGAAAGGAAAGGAGTGTGCCATTGCCCATAAACTTTGGAGACAGGACAAGAAATAATGGGTTCACCTCCATCAGGGAATATGTAGGTAGGCATTATGAGAGCCTTTCTAATAGTAATAATGGCACAGCACTGAAACAGCTTATGCAGCTGATTGATTGCAAAATCTCAGTTTCTAGAGGTTTTTAGGGCCAGGTTATACAAATAAGAAGGGTTTCTGCAGAGCAGATCCTATGCGCTAGCTGTGACTAGATTAAATGTCTTCAGTCCTGTCACTGCAGGGCTGTGCTCATATATAAAATGTCATTCCTAATAGTAAAAATCCATGTAAGATGGATGGTGTTATATATTTATACAATCAGAATTGTAAATATACACCTGAATATTAATCTTTATATTCAACAAGCATATAGAAGCCTATATTTAATGAATTTTGTAAAAAAATTATGTAATTAATTTGAAATGAGAACATCAGAGAATATCACTGAAATCAATGATGAAAGATTTTATTTTAAAAAAATAAAACAGAAGCAACCCCACATTTTCGAACAGGAAATGGACCAGTTTGAAGTGCAGACTCATGCTAATTCCCAGCAATTAACTCTGAATGGCCTCCAGAGAGTTTTCTGCTGTAAAGAAGAGAGTTAAAACATTAAGTCACTACTCTCTCTAAGTCTTTATATGTGACTTATTACTGTCATTAATAGATCCTTATCTTTGCAAGGATATCAGTGAAATAGGGAAGTGCTAGCTCCATAGAGGGAAACTTTTCCACATCATTGGAGGAGCTGGAAATCCATCCCCACCTTCACAAATCTTTGTCCCGTTTTACAAGCAAAGAAACTGAATCCTGTGGAAGGGCAGAGCCTTGTATAAAGGTTACAAGGTGAAAAGCAGCTCGGCACCCAGGGCAAGTGTGAACTCAAAATGCTCCTTCTAAACAACAGAGGATGTGGGAGGCTGCACAGGGGCATGAACTCCAAGGTGACTCTCTAGAAGGGCTAGAAAGAAGGTCAGATCAGGGTTATGACTTTTTTCCCCCCACTCCAGCAAAGAAGCAACTTGCTTTTGCATATTAGAGACTCCTTGCAAACATCATTTTGTCCCTGCAGCTTTCTCAGGAACTGAAATCCATCACCAGGCTTGGCAAGCCTGGAGGGCAGAGAGGTGAAATGTCTCTGCGGAGGTCACCGGGTGAATTACTATGAAGTCCAGGGATGGAGCTCATGAGGACCCTGCATCCCCTGTACTGCTCACATTGCTGCTCTGGGCTGATACTCAACATGGTTTGTTAACAAAAGGCCAAGACTGAAGTTCAAAAGCAAAGAAGTAAAAGGAGGAACAATTAGTATTTAGCAGCAGATTTTCCAGCTCCTGGGTGGTTTTTTCTCCTGCTTACTGCTCCTTTCCCCCAGCTGAGAGGCAGAAATGGCTCCTCCTTCCTCCAAAGATCTGCCCAATATTTTAATCTCGAGTGACCCTCAGGCGAGTTTGGCTCTCCATCACTCCTGCAATAGAAACAACCCAGACAGTGGAAATCTCCCAGCCCTGAAGAACAACAACAAAAGATATAGAGCCTAAGGGTCCCTTCTTCGCTGACCTTTTCCATGCATTTTCATCCCATCCTACCTCTACTGCCTCAATTTCCTCCACTGCCTTTTCTCTCACTCTCACAAAAGCAGCAACAAGTGCTCGGCTTGGTTGCATCTGCCTCTGCCAATGTACACGCTCACCGGTCTTGTCTTTCTAGGGATGCACGGAAATAGCTGCAGGTTCCCAGCAGAGGTGGGGGGTGGATTGAGGGGGTGGATAACGCAGAGAGAGAAAATGAGGGGTTTGATCTTGCTGTGTTGCAATGGGGCAGCACTGAGCGTGCGTCGGCAGAGGCAGTGCCCTTGGGGCTGGCACTGCTCGTACACCCTACGTTAGGAAGATCACTACTTAACAGCCACAAAGATGTGGCCCAACAAATGCCAACACTGCCTTCATTTCCATATTGCAAACATCACACACACGAGCGAAAATATTTTAAGAAAGCTTTGGAAAATTTTTACTGGGGTTGTTTTCCAGCTGATTTTCATTCCTTGTGCTGGGCACCTTAGAAGTATGAGCATGGTTGAGAAGGAGAGAAAAGCAAGCAGCATTCACTCTTTGGAAGTGATGTGTTCATGCTGCAGGGAGGCCTGCCAGATCAGGGGATTGAACTTGGCCTTCCTCTTATGGCAGCAGGAGCCTGGTTTTAGCTCCATGCCTGCACAAGGTTCCCCACACATCTGGTCACTGCTGGGGAATGGAACGTTTCTATTCCATGACTCACTGAGCACTGGCCAAATATCAGTATATATAAAGTGGGAAACTGAGGCACCAATGGTTAGAAAATCCCAGGTGTCCAGAGTACAATTCCTAGCTATGCAGGAAATCACTGCCTTTCAAAGTCCTTACAAGCTGCGGGAAGGAAAAAGTGGTGGAGAGCCACAGAAATGGAAGCTGTGATCTCCTTCCTTCTACAGGCAGCTGCTTCATATTCCTTTCTGTGTCAGACTTCCCAACCCATTTTCTATGTTCCTGTGATAAAAAAATCACTGAAGACTTGAGACCAGCATGGTAACTGAAGAGCTGGCCAGCACCAATTCATCATTTCTGCCCTGTCCATCTAAATACACCTGTAGCCCCTCACAAATACTTTAAGCTCTTTAGTTATTCTGGGTTTGTGCAGCCTCAGGGGAATTCCTTCACACTAATGAATATGGTTTTTACCAAGATTACTATTATCACTTTGCAGAAGCCTTTTACTCACTTAAAGCATCTCATCTCTTACACTGGGGTTTTCTTGCAAGAAAACCTGGAGCCTGTATTTCTGAGGAGTCCTGCACAAAGCAGTCAAGATAAGATGCAGACTAACATCCACTCTGTGATCTGTCACTCGCAGCCTCATTCATACAAATCCAGGCTGACTGCAGCACTTGATATCTGGACCTACTGACATCTGCTGTACCTCAGTCAGTTAAGGATCTTTAGTATGTCCTTCCTGTGGTTTTGACAAATACTCCAAAGATCAGCCCCTGATTGTTCCAGCAATGAAAGGACATAGACAACACAGCTCAACTGCTCCAAAACTTTGCAGAATTCCTCCCTGTTTTCCTTTTTTCAGCTCCCTTTCTAAGCTTGCAGCCTTCATAAGAAAGGTGAGTTGCCCTGGCAACAACTCAACACTCTGCCTGGACATAAATTACCTGTCAGTCTCTGATAAAATGATGAACTGGGTGAATCTGCAGGGTTTCTCCTTCTAAACCAGGTTTTCAGTTCCCCTTTCCCCAGATAACTTAACCAGTGGTGCTTAAACTCTTTAGTAAATACGAGAAAATTTTAAAAAGAGATGGAATAGCCCCTTTCTGACAATTCAGTGAACATCTGACTGTCAGTAACCAGTGGAGCCCCAGGGGAAGGTCGCACTGCTGAAAAGCTCCCACCCATAGAGGCCCTTGGATCATAAAGGTTGAGAGCAGGGGAAGGGAGAAGGCCTGGTCCAAGGGGAAGGCAAAGGGAGCTGGGGTAGATGTTTTCTGCTCCAACAGGAGCTGCAAGTCCCTTTGCTCACCATTTCCTACCACTAAAATCTGGGTTCCTCTCTGAGCCATGCAGGGATGATCAGGGCAGGGCAACTTGATGTTTTCTGAACCTTAAGCCCTGGCTTAAAAACCAGAGCTCCACAGCCTCTCCTGAATTTCTGCCAGCATCAGTAGGAGATGCAGCTTCTCCCTGCCTAGTGCAGCACAAACCCCTCGAGCCAGCACTTGGAAACCCACGGGGACATGCAATGCTTTCGAGGGATGCTCATTTCTCCATCTCTCTGGACTTCCCTCTCAAAAAGGAGAGGTATATGTGCACCACGGAGCATTTATACCACACGGTGAGAAAGGGCAGGCAGGTACGAGCTCAGTGGGAAGCCTCCTCTCATGCACCAGGAGGGCTGTGCTCTCCACACCAGGAAGGGCTGCAGTCCTCAGTCAGTAAATAGTTCAGGGAAATTTATGTAACCATAATCGGAGCATGTTTATGTGTCTTTGTGTGTTCTCCCAGGCACCAAGGGCTGGATCAGTCAGGCAGGGGAAGCCCAGCCACCGCATCTTGTACCCAGATCCTCTGAAAAAAACATCAAAAAAATATAAATCACCTCTAGTTTCTTAACAGCCTTGTCCAATGTTTTCTCTCTGCAGGAGGTCCTGAGGCCCAGTCTGTGGAGAGAGCAGGGAGACGATGCACTCCCTTGGACACACAGAGGAGAGTGATGCCCGAAGGTCTCCTATCAGCTCCGGTCATTTATACCCCCTCACCCAGCCCTACCTAGGCTGCTCCACCCGGGGCACAGAGCCACTGCGAGGAAACTATGAAAGCCAAGTCATCCAAAACCCAGCACATCCTAATTCAGACCAGGATTAAAAGATCCACAAAGAATGATGTGCCCAAGAGCCATTAACATTCAAGGCGAGTGAAAAATTACAGCCTAAATCTGCAGAGAATGTTCCCGCTACTGTCGGAGTTTGGATGTCAGAAGCATTTCCACGGTGTCCGGTAGCATGTAGAGAGATTTCAGTCCTGAACACAACTACTTTCATGGAGTTTAAATCTAAAAGTATCTTTTTCTTTTTTTTTTCCCCTCTTTTTTTTTTTTTTTTTGGCCTCTTGCATTTAATAAGAAGAAAGAAAGAAGGGAGAACATCAGCACAGATCCCATCAGTGCCAAGCCTGATGCTGGCTAAGCGGACAGCATTAGAGTCGTGATCTTATTATTAATTTCAAAGTTAATTTAATAGGTCACTTAATACTTCATGAGTAAGAAGAAAAATGTCAAGAAGAAGAAAAACAGTCCAGAAGCAACATTATGGATATTCAACTTCGTGCTTCAGGGCTTTCTGCAACCCAGCTCCTAGGCTTTTCTTCAATGACAAGAAACAAAGGTATTTTCCTCATTGGAGCTAATTAATTCCTAATGAGTTCAGTGTAACAAGCCGTTTTGCATGCGTGTCACCAGGTCAAGGCAGGGTTTGCCTGGCTGGCATCTTCACATGAAAACTACCTCCTCCCTTCATTACAAGCTTATGCCATGGTGGAATAGCTGATTCAAGTCATGTCACCACCTTCTTTCTGGGAGAACAAGTCTGTAGCAATGGGGATGAAGCTTAATGAGGAGGACAAGGGACAACGTTCCCCATCTGCCCAGCGTAACGGATGCAGCACTGCGTTTTACATCCCTTTCAGAAGCAGTTGGTGCCAACCTCATCACAGCTCAGCCGCCGGCCGGTGGGGGTGGCCGCTTTGATGCCATCTGGCCATTTCTAGGGGAGAGGAAAAAGGAAGCAGAATTGATGCTGTTACCCAAATGCGAACACAATGGACAAGCAGGAGCAATGATGTGAACTAGAGGGAAGTTTTCAATCAAAGTTGGGGTTTTTTAATGAAAAACAATTTTTTTTTCAAAGAAAAGCTTTGGGAATGCATGTTCTTTTAATTACCATATCTGAGAGCATGTGTGAAATTAAAATGAAACAATCCCACCCGCACGTCCCTGTGCTCACTCCTCTCTTACCTCCCTTCTTTCTGCCAATGGAAAGGGCAACAAGGCAGAGGGAAGGGACCAAAACCTGAAGTAAACATGGTCACATTTCAGCAGCTGGTGGTCTTTTTGTGACCAGTTTTATTTTTGCATAAGAAAAGTGAAAACAATGACAGCTTTTTGGTGGAAGAGGATTATTGCAGGCTGTCCTGTAAAAGTCCACTTGTACATGTTGGCCAGCTCCTGCTATAGGACATGAAATTATTTTTTTCCTCATTCCATATTTCCATAAGTGCTGTTAAATCTCTTTAACAGATAAGGAAACTGAGGCAGGGAGAGGCAAGGCAATATATAAGGTCATGCAGTAAATGCTGGACAGGAACAGAGCCAAGCAGAGATTCACCTGCCCTGCAGACAGGTAAATGTTCATTACTCAGCTGTTGTTTTTAATTGGGTCTAATGGGGACCATCTTCTTCTCCCCTCCACTATGCTCCTTCCAGCCTTTCCTCCAGAGGGATGGGGACTTAGGGACATGTCTCTGTTCTGTCTTTTCACATGAATCGTCTCCATCACCCTTTAGGTGAGCAGCAGAGCCCTGTTGCTGACCGGGCAGGGGTCTCAGATGCAGGCATGAGGTGGGCTTTGCTCAGCACAGCCCACTTCAATGGATGCAGCAAAAATCACTCAACAGTCCTGTCAGGGCCCTGTGCTGGGAGGAAACGTTTATCGGCCATGACGGACTCTGTCTGATAGCATAAGGAGTGGCAGGGTGATGGATACAGCCTTTTCTTTCCCTTGCTCCGAGGAGCATTTTGCTTTTTAGTTGGCGTTAGGGCAGCCGCATCACATCTGCTACAATCTTTAGTCCCCGTTACAGCAGCCGTCAATGTTCCCCTTGGTATGAGCAAGGCAAGCGCTCCCAGATAATGTTTCGGGAAGCTGCCAGGGCACGATTACCGTGCCAGGCATCCTCTGACCTGCTCTAGCAAGAGGCGTCAACACAACCTTCAGTCAAGAGTTACAAGTATGAAGCTAAATGAAAAAGCCCAGAAACCCTTGGGGAACCGCCAAAGTCCCTGAAATTATGCATGCTCCAAACTGTCATCATGCAATTAGTCACCCAAAACCAAAGCCCATCAGGAGCAGCCCCGAACAGCGCAAAAACACATGCCAGTGCTCCCACAGAACCTGTCAGCACTGCCCAATCCCTAGATATCACCTCTCACCTTGGGTAGAAGGGGCCATTGGGGGCTTTTGGGGGCCAGCACAAGAATAATTGCTTGCATTTAACAGCAAGATAGGGTATTTATAGAAAACCATTAAAACAAATCCAATCTTCTTATGTCCTCTCTTGTATACTGTTCATTACATTTCATTTGCTCTTGAAAGCAGCCTGTGCCTGAGCCCGAGGACATCACGCTGCAGGGACCAGATCGCGTTCATTTTGTTTTTATCTACATCTGGTAACTAGGTTAAAATCTAAAGTAGGACTAATCAGGCTAAAAATAACGCTGCTCCCACCACAGGATGAGGCCATCATTACCGTTCACATCACCACTAATGTTGGCGTGCTCCCGACACCTGACAAATAGCATAGCTTTTAAAGGTAATTTAATGAATTGCTGACTTTCCCCAAGCTCTGCCTTCTCGATGCATTCATTTGTATTTACACCCTGTATCGGGCACTGTGCTCTGTAGCATTTCAGCCCAGCGCTAAACATCACAATGATCTTGGGATATGAGAACTCTTAGAAAAGGGTTTTAGTTGAAAAAATCAGCACTGTATCTTAAGTTTCTCTGACCGTAGGGGTGAAGAGTGGGGAGGGGTTTTCTGGGCTGGGTGACATTATTCATATCTGGATACTCTGGTTGGGAGCAGGGATGGATTTGATAACTGGGTAGTCCTGTCTCACCCGAGAAGAAGTTTCTCTCCACTCCCATGCAACGATGACTGCCTTCAGCCGTCGCAGCTGAGGGCTGAGAACAGGAAAATATCACCAATCCTGCAGCATCTGGAAGCCTCACTCAGTTTATGCCTTTCTTTGATGGTTCCTGGCTGAATTTGTTGTGTCCCCAGCTTGCTCCCCACCCCTCGCCTGTGGCCATGCTGGACTGAGGATACTGGGGTTGGTGCATCTTTGATCCGACTCAGCAAAGCCTCTTATCTTCTTACAAACTTTCACCCCAAGTTTCTCAATAGTCTTAACCCATTTCAGCTCACTGACTCTTCTAGACTGGCCAAGAGGCAGAGACAGATCCCACAAAGACAGAAACCCCAGCAGAGAGGGGTACATGCACTGGCTGACCTAGGAGTACCATTCAAACCATCAAATTTCCAAGCATTTTGCACTTTTCAGGAGACACCAACCAGCGAAGCCAGAGGAAAATAAATCAGTACCATCAGCACACTGGATTTACCAGGATATGACAAGTCCTGAGGCACAGATGCTGGTTTTGCCCTGTGTTTGTCCAGCACTGAGCATAGGTGAGTCCCCTGTGTGACTGCCACACTGCAAATTGGCAGGTCCCCTAAACCCCACATTTTCTCTTTGTCTTTGAACACGCTCTTAGGCGTAACTGTCCTCAACTGAAGAAAGCAGACCTGCATACTTAGATCTCAAGCTGTTACATACTTAGGAGCCTCTTGTGTCCTTGGATATAAACAGTTTCAGGAACAGAGCCAAATCACACCCCAGGCCACAATTTATTGTGTTTTTTTAAGAAAACGGGAACGTAATTGATCTCTGCACAAACTCTCCAGAAAAATCAGCTCCATGGAAGCCTTATCTCAGACCTACTTACAGCATCTCAACATAATGGGGGCTATTTATGTCCCTGCCTTCTCTAAAATAAAACACATTCTTTAAGCCATTTGCAAGCGAGATCATCTCTGTTTCTTCAGCAAATGTATAAATAATGATAATGCAGCTAGAAACATGCTTTATAACTAGGTCTTTGGCAGCATGGGGAGTTGCATCAGTCTGTGCAGATGTTCAACCTTCATGGACAGGCACATGGTTACTCTTCATTATAGTCCAAAAACCTTTTGCAAACAGAGAGGAGATATTTGTATTCCTGCCCTGGCTCAGCCTCTTGGGAGGCATTGGTCCCCCAGAAACACCAATGGATCTCATTAATTTCTCTTTATCCCCCATGACAGATCACCACCTGACTCTCTGGAGGTGCCAAACACTTCCAGTCCCCTTTGAAACAAGCATGCACCCATCCTCTGCCCCACACCATCATTTGCAGCTCAGCACCAGGCAGGATTGCTCACTTGCCCAGTGCAGGCAGTGGAGGGCTTGTTTTCATTGCGGGGATGGAGTATAGCAAGCAAAGGGTAGAAAAATAGAATTACCAACACTTGAATTCACTTGCATTTCACACAGCCTAGCAAATTCCCCACTCCCAGGAGAGCTGTAGTAACCCACCCTGTACAGCAGCAGGGAGGAAAAGTTAAAAGCCCAGAGTAGGCATGTGGGTGCTCTGGCTCCTTGTTTCAGTATTCAGCCCAGCCAGGGCCTCTCAAGGTGCTTAAATCAAAACAAAACACGTAAAAACTTTCAAGTTTTCCCTTCTGATTACAACATACATATTTTTACCTAGAGATCACACAATGTTCCTCCTTAATATTTGTTTCTGTTAATAAATGGAAATCCTGACTTTTGTCTGCGTACATTGCAGGCTGGCACATTTCTACTTGCTGCTGTTGAGCCTCTCAGAACCAAAAGCCCTTCGTCCCTTCTGGGGTGCACAATAGCAAGAGGCTGAGCTTTGCAGTGACACCAGACACTGTGATATCTGCAGCCAGGCAGCTGTGGGTCTTACACACATACACAGCGTATGACTCCCAGTTCCTGCCTTTCCTATTTGTTCACCAGATGAATAAAGGCCACTCTGTGTCTGGGTTTGGTTTTCTAGTATTGCCTCCCTCTCCGGTGTCTGAAACTCTCACCGGCCGCAGCAGCAAGTGCAACAAATGATGTTTTTTCAGTACAAAGTTGGGAGCCCCTACTTCTAAATCAACTCAGCAGAAAAACAAGCAGGAACAACCCGATGTGTCATCTTGCTTTTGCAAATCCAGCCCAAGGAGCACAATTAAGAACAAGATCACTCAGCAGTGGCTTTCCAGAGCCCCTTGCATTGCTTTCCCCTGCCTGGCAGGAGGGAAGGGAAAACATCAGCCTTCTCTGGTGCGGCGCTTGATCGTGAACTAATGCGCAGCTCAGAGCCAAGATGAGGGAACTGAACCAAATCTGATTAATCAGAGTATCCAGACAGGCAGAATCCTTCCTATGTTCCTCACAACACAGCAACAGAGATTACATTTTACCTTCATTCAACAGAGAAGGAAGAACTGATATCCTCTGGGGATGGCTCTTATGCCTGCACCACCACTATGGCTCTTGGTTCAGAAGCAGGGCTGGCAGGGTGTGGGCAAGGGAAGGCTCACAGGGAAGCTGATGGCTTTCAGATTCTGGGCATGGAATAAAATACAGAATATGCAAGTCCTGCTGCAGGCAGAAGCTCAGATCCACTTTCAGAGTGGCAGAAGCTACTATCCATTTGCTGCCAAGTGATCTGCAGGAGACAGATCTGAAGGGCTTTCCAGCTTAGCATCTCACGGACCGCAATCACATCACAAAAGCCAGCTCCATGGGGAGAGCAGAGACCGTGGATGAAGGCTGAGCAAGATGTTCCCACTACATCAAGACCCCTGGGGACTTCAAACCAGCCAGGACCTCATGGTACTGCAGCACTCAGCACTGCTACAACTGCCACTGCTCTGCATTAGGCAACCAGAGAAAGCCTCTCCCATTCATATAGGGCCAACTGCTCAATGTAAAGGCTACTATAATGTAGTGACACACTCCAATTAGTTTTGCTAATCCTGGATTTGGACCCAGAAATAGATTTCACAGAAGCTGTGCTGGACATGTAGCACCATGAAAGGGTTCTTTGCGGAGGCAGTGGCAGAGATGGAGTCTCCTTTACAATTTTTGCAGCATAGGTAATCATAAGTAGCCTATGAGTACATTTACACTAGCAAATTGGGCAATGCTTAGGCATGGGCCTGTGCCCTCAAACAGGGCTGTCTACACTGCTGAACTGCTAAAATGGCCCCAGTAGTGTTCCCAGCAAACATCTGGGTTGCCAGAAAATAGATGTCCCTGTTTCAGAAGATAAGGTTCCTGTCCTAAGCTATTCCCAAGCTGTGCCCAAGTGTCACCCGGGACAGCATTTGGTGGCACAGGCCGGTATCATGCCAGGGAGCATGTTGACAATTGTAAAGTCTACTCATTGACAGGTCATGCTCAAGAAATGCCCTGTCCCTGTCTCTGTCCCTGTCCCTGTCCCATTTGCCAGTGTAGATGAAGCTCGGAAAGGCAGATGGAAGACAGACAACTGGCCCCTACTGCTACCCCTCTCTGGAGTGATTTATAAACTATTTGCAGCCACTGTGGGTGCATCCGCACCTTCCAGCAAGTTTAATACAGCAGCCTGTCTTCAACCACCAGCGACATGCCAGCACAGTGGCCAAGGAACAAAGCAGGTAAAGAACAATAGGAATTCATTAAGCAGCACAGCATGCTCCCATGCCAGAGTGCTTGGCTCTGATTTCAGTCCATTCCTAAGGTTTGTGGAGCTATTAGGAGATAATTTGGTCATGTGGTATGAGAAGCGACTTACTCAGCTTTGAGCTGTTGATTTGTTTTGGAGGTTTTTCTCTTTTATTCCTCCCAGCCTTTTCTGATTTCTCTTTCAAGCTCTTTCACCGAATCTGTGTTAATTTGTTACCTCAGATTTGTTGACCTACTTTATCCTCTGCCTTGGCATGATGCTGTAAAGCCACTAACAGCATGGATGGGATGGGGTAACTCCCAGGAGTCTCCCAAGTGGAGTGGAAGAACTTCAGATTAACACAGCCCTACCTGGAAGGATTTAAATTCCTAGGAAATGCTGAATGGCCCAAGCCTCAGACACCTAGAGTTTTTCATTGCTTTTGAAAATTTTAATGTTAAGAATGGTGCTGCTTGTGGCCAGCTAGTTATGAAATTGTCTGGGGGTTTCTAGTCTGAGAAATTTAGCTAGCAAACTTGCTTTAGACTTTTTGTTCATATTCTTGAAAAAGCAGCTCAGACAAGATATAAATCACAGATCTGAAGGGCCGCTTAACCAGTTCTTAAAAGCTTCCAGGGCTAGCAGTTCCTTAACTGCTCTCAAGCAGCTTGAGTCTCATCCTTTAGAGCACAACCTATTCCTCTTTGAAGTCACAAATTACCACAAAATTGTTCTCCATTTCAAACTTAATATAACACTGCAGTATCTCTGAAATCAGACAGCAGTCATTGTGTGCAAGCAATGAACTTCCTAATGACGCCTGTAGCTAAAATGGCTTCTATGATATTTATTGTGAAGGTCTTTTGGACAACTGGACAACAGAAGCATCGTGCAGCTGCAGAAAGCCTGAAAACAGCAGTGAGAATAGGTATCTTGTCCTGAATTTCCTTGCTCTCCTCTCAGGAGTGGTGCACATGATTTGGCAGCTGTTTTATGAAGTGAATGAACTGAGTGGCGTTAAGCAGGCTCCAGAGAGCCATGGAGGCTCTGCAGGGGAAAACCTGGGGTGGGGGGGACATAGAGGGGGATGCATTTGGAAATAGCTCCAGCAAGACAGTCTGTGCATGGAGCTGGAAAGCGGCTGTCACCACTGTTGATTCAGGATTAGTCTTTTTTAGTTTTGCTCTTTAAAAGACACACTTTAATTTTACAAGGAGATGTGTAACTATCCACTCCTGGGAACAGAACACATGCTACAGATGTGCAGCGCAACACTTGTCCCACTGCTCACTGCCCAGCCTACTCTTTCAAACCACTCACACCTAGAAAACATTTACAGAAGGCCAAAGCTGTGTGAGCATTTCCCTACGAATCCCTGAGCTGTCGAGCACTAAAATCCAGCCTTCAGCTTGCTTTCAACAGCTAACCCTCTTGAAGAGTCTAAAGGATCCCGCATCCTTCCCAGGGACCCTGAGTGATGCCCCGTCTCTCTGGAGGTGATGCTCACTGTCAGCAGCACTGCTGCCAGCTGTGCTGCCAAGGTTTAGCCTCTTGACTTCCTCTTGTGGTGGAGTTTCTCCTTGTCATCCTGATCCCATTCAGTCCTTGTACTTAATGAATTCCTGGCACTTTATTAACAAGAGATATCCAAGTGTGATAAAGGCAATTTTACAGTGTTGGATGAGTTGCAAAGAAAAGCAGAATCGAATGCTGCATTCAAAGAGTTGCTTAGCTACAGATTTTAAGAAATTTTTACATAGCAGCAAAGAGCATCTTAAGGCGCAGAAACGGGTTTTGGCAGATTGGGACTTATGTCCTTGTTTTGTCCTGGACAACCTGTATGACTTTGCTGAGTGTGCAAAGGGTCTAATCCTGTGAAGTGCTGGTCCCTTTTCTACTGATCCAGCAGAATTCAGCAGTACCTGATACCCAGAGCATACCAATAGGATTTACTGAACAGAGATCAGAGTCCTGACTGACCTGAAGGATTCAGCCCTTTTGCCTCTCCATCACACACCTGCAGTAGCACACCTGCAGGAGAGAAAGCACAATGCTTTCCTGTGCAGATCAGAGAGGACCTCTGCCAGTGGCCATCAGACCATCTCACAGCCACCGCCAGAGTCACTCCTGATGCCCTTGTGAACTGGTTAACATCACTAGGTATCTCACCTGGAGAAACCAAGGAACGGGACAGACTTGCCCAGAGCCAAGGAAATGGCTGATTTAGCTGTGAACTAATCTCCATCCCCCAGTTTTGCATCTCATCACCCCAAACACCGGACTGTCACACCTCAATACGTGCAGGTAAGAATCCGAGATCAATCACCACCTGGCTATAGGAGTCAGCAACTGCTGCAAACCTGGGGCCCATCAGGAAGCAAACAGGACACTTCACCCGTCACCACGCCAGAAAAACCGCAGGCACCTGGGCTGAGGCAGCTGGAGCTCAGGGCGGGCTGAGCTCTCCCAGACACTTTTCATTTTGTTTGTAAGAAACGTATTCAATTATTTTCTTTCTGGTACAGAGCTGATGTGTTATGGCTTTGCTGCAATTGTGAATTGTAACAGGCAGTGCCCACTACAGCTTTATCCTTGACATATCCACCTGCATTATCTGCTCCGTGATGGGTGTTTCTGCTACGGCTCTCATCAGTGCTGTCTTTTTTATTCCAGCCTTTTCCTGCTGTGTTGTCTTTTCCACACTGCATTTGCTAATGGGGAATATTCCTCCTTTGCATTTCTAAGGGCTCTTTCATCCAGGGATCCCAATGCATCCAGGCTCCTCCATGCCCCTGTGAAGCAGACATGGTTAACGGCATAATTCACACACACACAACTGAAACACTGAGAAGCTAAAGGGATGCAGCCAAGACCAGGAGATGCAACAGCAGCAAGGGTATGAAGTATTAGCATGGTGCAGATTTCGAGCTCATTAACCTCTCAGAAGGGCTGTGTGTCAGCTGGGGCCCAGCACTGCAAGGACCAGAGGTGCTGCTGTCAAATTGGACCAGGGCTGTGCTGTGCCCACGGATGTATCAGGCTGGGCTAGTTGGGCCTTTGCACATCCTACTCCCCTGCAGATAGTAAATGTGCCCTGAGGTTTATTCTGCAGCTGCAAGTTTGAACTCAGGTTTAAATCTTGAGATGCATTGGTGATGTAAGACCTGAAATCCCCCAAATTTTCCCAGAAGATAAACTCTCAAGGGACTGAGTAATACCATGATTGTTGCTACTGAAAAGGAGGAGGTGGAGGAACCTGCTGCAGCAAATCCTTAACATTGTGCTGCTGCTGTCTCTCCCACCACACAACCAGCTGGCGTCTCCATCTACCAGACAAATCCTTCAACACAGGAGTGGCCTTTTTTTTTTTTTTTACTCATAAGCCAGGGCAAGGAGCAAAGGTTAAGTCATGGCTGAAGTTCAGCCCTTCTTAGAAGGATGAGAAGACAGACGAAAACAAAGGTTTATTGCTAAAGGAGGTTGAAATACCTTTCTTGTTTTCCTTCATTCCTAATGAGAAAGATAAAACATTTTCATAACTAATACAAACAACGGAGACGAACATAGGCCAGAAGGAGGGGAGAAGGGTTACACTGCCACGATGAGTTCCATGCACTCAACTTAGCGGTGGCTGGTGAAACTCAGCCTTGCCACCACAGAGACTCGCAGTGTCCAGGCAGCAGCGATGTGTTGGAGGACTGGAGAAGGCGAATATAACATCTGTGTTTGACAGACCCAGAGCCTGGAAGCACAGACAGACTGATCTCCATATTCCAAAAGACCCTCAAACAAATCATTAAGCAATTTCTAAGCACCTGGAGGATAATAAAGTGATAAAAACCAGCCAAAGTGAATTTTTTAAGAACAAATCTTGTCAAACCAATCTAATTTCTTTCTCTGACAGAGTAACTGGCCTTGTGAATAAGGCGGGGGAGGCTTCAGATGTGATATCTCTTGACTTTAGCAAAGCTTTTGACATGGTCTCATGTGACATCCTAAATAAATATAGTTTAGGGGAAAGCCCTGTGAGGCAGATGCAAAATTGGTGGGAAAATTGTACTCAAAGAGTGTTTATTCACATTTGGTTGTTGAAATAGGGAGGATTTCTCATCTGGGGTCCCATAGGAAACTGGTCCAAGTCCAAACACTTATCTTGAAAACCACAATGATGGCAAAGATAATACACTTTAAAATTATTGTGTGTGATCCAAAGGGGGAGCTAAGCTTGGGAAGTACATGGTTAGAAGTCAGAATAAAAAGGATGTTAGCAAAATAGTCTGAAATAAGTAAAGGTGAAATTAAAAAAATAAAGAGGATTGTATTAAGCAGAAAGAAACCAAACACACAGAGACAAGACGGGGTAAACACCAGGCAGCAGCATAGCAGAGAAGGGCCACACATGGGCTCTATCTCTCTTTTCTCTAAATGTTTATTAACCAGGGACATAGCTATAACGTGCATTGGGGTCCTTTTTGCCAACCCTAGCAAAAAAGCAGGTGATTAGTTTACTCCAACTGTCCCATGGGAGTAGGGAAAGATGCAACTGGAACATCCCCAACAATGACGAGGTAGGATAAGCATTAGGGGATGCTTCTAAAATAAGGATAGTTAGCTCTGAACAAGGCTAATTGAGAAAACAGGGAAGTTTGCAGATACCAGGGACAGCCAGACTGACATCCTCCCACAGGACAGCAGAGTGGGCTGGTCTCGATGGGACCCTGAAGCCACTTCCAGCCATTCGTTTCTGTATCCTCCTCATCCTCTAGACCAAGTGTCTTGCAAGACTACAAGGACCACCCCAGCATGCCCTACGCTCCCCTACTAACAAGTATTTTAACCACACTCACACTCCAGTCATGTTGTGCAAATATGTTGCACTGATGCATTAAGGGAGGATATGACTTGAGCTGGCTCATAAGACGGTGGGTAGTTTTTCAAGATGATCCTTGCTGCCCTCTTTGCTGTAAGCAGACAGGCTTACATGATTACACTGTCAAGGCACAGTGGCCTCCTTTCTGCAGAACAAGAGGGGTCATTTTGCTAGTCAAACCATGCTGACATCAAAATGCAGCGCAGGGGCACGTGTAGGGTGCAGGCAGGGAGGCTCCAGCAACCAGCTCCTTTGGGAGCATCCTTGTAAATACCAGGGACACCCACTCTGACAGCTCCATTTCTAGGAGCATCCAATATACCCACCCCACTGGCCAGAAAAGAGGTAACCCTGGTCAGGAGATTGACAGCCAAAGAGGAGGGACACGACCTGCTCTAGGGACAGCCTGATGTCCCCCCTCCAGCACAGTGCTTACAGGGGCCAAACAAGAGCCTTCTGAACCGTGTTTAGGGGACAGTTTCCCAGCCTGAGAGCACAGCAGCTTGTCACCACTCAAAAGT
Organism: Pandion haliaetus; assembly: GCA_013401275.1. Taxonomy (NCBI): domain Eukaryota; kingdom Metazoa; phylum Chordata; class Aves; order Accipitriformes; family Pandionidae; genus Pandion; species Pandion haliaetus. Next base: position 211,246 of record VYZV01009263.1, read on the forward strand.
TTAGATTTGGTCCCTGTGTTTGTCCCTCGCTAATGCATTTGGATGTTAGAAACACATTAAAAATGCAAATAGAAGCAGATCCTAGAGAAGGTGAATGTCATCTTTCTATGTCTTTATTTAAAACCAAATCCAGCTTCATTTTAATGTCCTCCTTGGGCTGGGGCTTAGCAATAATTTTCACTTGTATGAATACACTCACAATGTCTGTATACATATTTACGCCGTTCCAACAGGAAATAAAAAGTCATCAATAAAGCACATTATTTCTACAACTACAGCAATAACACAAGCAGTGACAGCAGGCACTGAAAAAGACCGTCTCTCTGGGGCTTTGGCAGAGCATGGGTGCTGCATTTAGCCCTGTACAATATTAGCTCTGGGAGACAGAGCATCCTGCCTGAAATACTGGCCTGAAGAACAGGAACTGTAGCATCCTTGTAAATGATGGCATCCTTGCGCCATCGTTTGCACAAAGTGCCTGGGATGGAAAACGACATGGATGTTTCAGCCAGTCCTAGGTCTGAGCTGTGTGTTTCAATGAGCCTGGGCAGCTGCGGAGGAGAGCAAACAGCACGGGAGAGGATAACCCCTGCTCTCTCCAGCTGAACTGTAGGACAGCATTTCAACAGCAGTGGATTAACAAGCTCCCCCTCCCTCTTTGGTCGGTGGAGAATTGCGAGTACCGATGCAGCTGACGCTCAGGCTGTTTCCTATCCAGAAAGGGGCACGAAGGTCCTTTCAACGTTGACGTGGTGCAACACTTGCTCTTGGGTCTGATCTCTGGCAGGTGGCGAAGAGCACTGGCTGCTGGCTCTCTGCTGCAAAAATAGATGATGTGCACATGCTTTCTGTGCATTCAAATCCAAATTCCTAGGGAGGAGAAAAACAGGCTGGGTCATGCTGTCAGAGCAAAGATCAGCTTTTACATCTATCAGGATCTTCACCAGTTTCCTCCTCCTCTATACATTACATTTTTCCCTACACTACGTCGGTCAGTGCTGGCATACAGAGCTGGGAACCAGATGGGCTCCTTGCCCTTCTGGTAGGTCTGGAGATTGCTCCCCAGCGCAGCTGAGAGAGGATTTGTGTATCAAGAGGTCTTGACACCCCAAGCCCCTTGCTCTGCTGCAGATCTCCTGCGTGACTGTGGGTAAGTCACCTTTGGACATGTGGTACAGATGGCCCTGGGCTCCTTTGCACGGGCTGATTTTGGCCAGTGTGAAGCATTTTGAATGCCTCATTGTCCTGTCTCATGAGGGCAATGCTACAGCTTTTTCTTCACTCTTCCCTCCCATCAATTATTGGATTTTATGTGATGTTGCATAGCAGAGAAATGCCTTTTCTGCTACACAGAATTATAGAATCATAGAATCATAGAATGGTTTGGGTTGGAAGGGACATTTAAAGGTCATCTAGTCGAACCCCCCTGCAATGAGCAGGGACATCTCCAACTAGATCAGGTTGCTCAGAGCCCCGTCCAACCTGAATGTTTCCAGGGATGGGGAATCTACCACCTCTCTGGGCAACTTGTGCCAGTGTTTCACCACCCTTGCTGTAAAAACTTTCTTCCTTATAACTAGTCTAAATATACCCTCTTTTAGTTTAAAAACATTACCCCTTGTTGTATTGCAACAGGTCCTAATCTCTTGGCACCTAGAAGAGAGGGGCAAAGCCCTGCTCAAACTGAGATCTTGGGAACAAAGACCTTTTTCTCCTGCTGAACCCTGCAGCCTCAGCAGGCCCTGATCTTCATTAGGACTCCAGCATCTGGCATAATCGAGTTACAGCTTAATGTACTGAATGCAGGATACTGGACTCCAGTTCAAGTGGAATATATCGTAACTCATTAAGCATTTCTCTTCAGATAAATAACTGAAGAAGATGTGTTTCCATTATTTGTGCATGCCCTCATACAGAAATGGCAGAAGGCCTAGGAGAGGATTACATTCTTTTTTAATTCAATAAACAAATGTATAATGATATCTTCTGGGAACCATCCTGCAGAAGAGAGCAGAGATTTGCCTCCCTGCTCCTAAACTCCAATGCTGGTAAAAAACACCCAGAAAAAAGATTCTTTTCCTGTCCAGTCTTCAAGGCAAGAAGAGAGCTTTATTCTCACTCTCCTCCTGAGCATCACCTGTGGTGAAGCCCAGCAGTCCCACTGATCTGGGATCCTCCATTTGGGTCCACATGCCCTTGCTCCAAGGACGGAGCAGAAGGTCTCCATTCGGATTTGGTCTGTACATGCTGTATCTGCAGCAGAGCAGTCTGTGGTTAGGATCATGAAGAGGCAATAGGGGCTGATTCCTTCACCAGGAGAATTTAATTAAGCCTGCTACTTAAATACGCAAATCTAAACACTCTAAATATAGGTTGTGCTTTATGGAGGGAGAAGAGGCAGAGAGATCCTTTCTTGAGATACAAAGCAGAGATTTCAGCAGCAGAGCCTCTGAAGCAGCAATACATCCAGCTGCCAGAGGCATCTCTGAAACCAACTGCTTCTTGGTGGGAGAGAATAACACAGTCACTGCTGTTGTCTTCCTTATGTCCAGTTATAGTCATGAACGTCTGTCCCTTGTCTCTGCAGGAAAAGGCCTGGCTGGCTCAGGAAGGAAAGGAAAACCTTGTTTGTGATGCTCACGTGGGAAATTGTGGGACATTTCAGTTTAAACCTCATGTTCTTGGGGTCTCCTGGGGAAAAGCCACATGGTATGCTCTTGGTCTGCCCTTTTGTCTTTCATACAGGAGCTGCTGGTGAAATGGCCTTGAGGGGACTGCTGAGATCCTGCTTGCATCTGCCTGCAACAGCAAGGGGTGCTTGTGACCCCCACAGTGCTGCCTGCAAAGCACTTACAGCTGAATGACAAAGGTAAGGGAATTGCAGTCTCTGAGGGGTCTCCCCCATGCTTTCAAATCCTGCCAAAGGTAAGAGCAGCAGCATTGCCACCACTTTGAAATCCCTCTTTTCTCATCCCAGTTCACCAGGGGCAGAGGGATCACGGTACTGCAGAGGGGAAGAGGAGCACTGGACTCAGCAGACTGGCTCTTCTATGGCAACCCCCCTTTTTTTTCCCTTCAAATTTTTCACCATAATAAAGTAACTCAATTCAACAGAAAACTAATTCATAGTAATTCACCAACATTAGTGAAAATGCTTAGCTGGGCACAGGGCATTACATCCATGGGATAATAACTGGCCATCAAGCCCATCTGTATTAATACAGGGTCCGTATACTTAATAACTCAGCAAAAATGTAAACTATTTAGAGAAGTGCTCCAGGAATATACAGTTCAAATTTATGGAGGTAATCAGGTGTCTGGTACCTGGCAGAAGGGAGCTGTGGCCAAAGCTGTGTCATCACCCTCAGGTGCTGACCAAGAACTGAACTGGGCAGTGGCCAAAAGACTTATCTGAGGTCATCAGGAGAGTCCGTGACAGAGCACGAGCTTTTGACCGTATTAACCTACTGTGAAGGTTTGTGCTTTCATGCAACTAGCCTGTCTCTGAGCACAGCTGCAGCATTCACTGATAGCTCATTTAGGAGCAGTAATTTTCCCAGTGAACAACAGACAGATGTATTTTCCTTGCTGTTATGATCACACTTGTAGGTGATAGTAATAAAACACCCGTAGTTGTATTTCAGCTGGCTGAGAATCAGGAGAAAGTACCTGAAATGAAGCACTTCTGCCTTCTGTGCAAGCCTTCTAGAAAGATGCTCCAGGTAAGACAACAGCTAATTCCCCCATCTGGCAGAACCTTTGCTGACAGACAGGCTGGCCCTTTCCAAAGCACCCCATGAACAAGAAAAACTTGCTGCAGTGGTAAACTGGGGGCCATGGCAGAGTGACACGTTTCAGTGCATGTATGGTTTCTTCAGACTGTTGTGCTGAAGCTAGACAAACCAGTGGCATCATTACCTTGATAGAAATTAATTTTATACAAAGCCTTAGCATTCCTCTGATGGGGATGATGGCAGCAAGGATGAAAGCTGGAGCTGTGCTACCTGGGTTGTATTAGGATTAGCAAACTGTGGAATAGCAATAACCCATGGTAACAGAAAAGAAAACTCCTTAGCACACTGCTGAGATAGGGAGAGATGGAAAAGCTGACCTTCACACTCCTTGCAGCACATCAAAACAGGTTCAAATTCCCCGCCCCCTTACCTCCCAGGCAATCCAGGTTGCAAATGCCTAAAAGACCAGCTGACATCTGGGATGATGAATGTGGCTGACAGGTGAACTCCTTGGCACCACCAGTAAAGGCAGAGCTTTTCTGGGAGGGAAACAAGCTTTCTCAGGAGAAGACAGGCTGAAAAACAAGCTATCTGTCAACATGGGACACTGCAGACTGCCTTCAACCCCCATCCAAGGGCAAGAGACGTTCACCCAACACACCTCCTGTACCTCAAAGGTAATGCAACCACAACAGCCCAAATAAGCAGCAGAAAAACCAAGTCATAAAAAATGAAATCAAGCTTAAAAATGCCTGGAGAACAGCTCTGGAGAGACTTCATATAGTCCTCACCAGGGAAAAGATGAAGAAATTTCTTATGGCACTGAGTTGTCTCTTTTTTTTCCTCTCACAGATAATAAATTTTGCAAAGGAATGAATCTGGGAGAGGAGCAGTTTCCCTAAAGTCTGGAGTTGTTCACTGAACAATTGTGTCATTTCCAAAACTGGAAGTAGTAAATGGAGAAGTAGAGCAAAAATTTGTGAAGCTGCAGCCATGTCCTGGCAGGGGAAGAAGAGCCACTTGGTTGGGGCTTAAGGCTACAATGGATCTTATCCACCATCACCAAGGACAGGCCACCCTTCCCGCAGTGCATCCTCATGACCAAAGTAGTTATAAAGCAGCTGAAACAGTGACAGCTTTCAAAAGGGGGGAAGGAAACCCTCCCTGTAATCCTCCAGCTAAGCTGTTGCATCCAACCATTTTAGCAAAGACCATCTCCATGCCATCTGCTAGACTGCAGCTAAATCTGTGCCCCAAACATGCTCCTTTACTTAGTCCTCAGAGAGGATTCAAGAACTAGCAGAGGACTGAGAGGAGAAACACACTTCTGGTGCAAACCTGTGACCTTTCACCTTACCCTGAATGATTCTTGACAACATTTTAAAATAGATTTATCTGTGAAACCAGGCACATTTGGAGCAACATCTCAGGCAGAACAGACTCCTCCTTTCTCTCTTTCTCAATCCTTTATCTCTGCTGCAGACAGATCTGAGCAAGCTCTGGTTGCTTCCCACCTTTCTCGGGCTCTCATCCCATTCATAAGAGAGATCCAGTCTGTCCTGAGAGAACAACTCGCCCAATGAAAAGCCAGTGGCAGTGGCAGCCAGGGCACACCTCCCTCCGCCTGCCAAAGCCTGCATAGAAAACCTGTGTAGCAAAATACAAGATGAGAGTCAGGAGAACTGTTCCTAGAGGAGCATCACTGCGCTTTAAGAGGAGCTTTGCTCTGATGTAAGTTACAGAAAAAGAAGAAAACAGACAAGAAGAGCAGGGATGCTTCAATCCTGAAATAAGGCAGGTCTCAGCACCCAAAGAGATCAATAATCATCAAAGCAGGACCTGCTTAGGATGGAGAATCCAACAGGAGGTAAAACACTCAGGTCTTGTGGCTTTTGTCTGCTTGTCTTTCCTTCCCAAGCATTGACTCATTTGACTTGTGGGATATTGCACATGTGACAGCCCTGCCCCAGCTGCAAAGACCCAGTCCAGTGACATGCTCACAGTCTATGCCTTGGTCTGGATCATCACTAAAAGCATGTTAGGTCAAAACTTATCCCAGTTTTCCAGGCAGCTGTGTATCACGAATGACATCACGCAATCAGAGGAGCATCTCCACCTTAATGGGAGCAACAGGAGTGCTGTAAAAGTCATCTCACTAGCTCATCATGTGCTAAAGGTTTTGGGTGGGAAACTGAAAAATTTGGTTCTCTGTATTTGACTTTGACTTTATATCAAACTCACACATATTACCCATACTTAATGTCATCTATCAGCACAGGGTCATCAAACTCATAACAGCCTTGATATTACTGTGCAATTTCTCTCTCCTGCTGCAAGTTCTCCCTGTGAATCCCCGAGAAGGTATGAACAGTACATTTAAGGTGAAGGATAGGGTTTTCCAGCCAAAACTTAATCTCAGTGTGGGATGCATAAGAAATAATATCAATAAAAGCACTTTTTTCCCCCTTTCTGCATTATTGAAACAGTAGAGATCATGTTATCAAAATAGAGATGACAGCTCTGGCCAGAAAGTTGTTGAGACAGGGAGAGAGAAAAAGGAGATTAAAAGGAAGAAAATCTGGAAGTATTTCTGCTGAATTTGTTGTAAAAGGTGCATCAAGGCAAATTGCAATGAACCTATATCTTCAACGCCTTTCAAATTCCACAAGGCCTCAACCACCTAGACAGCGAGTAGCCAAATGGACTTGAAAGGTTTCATTATAAATCACAAAACTGCTTCTTAGAAAGCCTGGGTTTGCTCCTGAAATGAACCTGGACTATGCAATTACTTTTATCAAGCTGAACTCCCTCTGCCTGTGTCACATCAGGTGCTGATGAGTTCCTTGGCCAGATTCCTTGCGATGGGGTACATAGTGCCTTGGAGGAGCTCTGAAATTTCTGCCTGATAACTTCATGGCTAAAGGTACTTGTGCATGTACCCACAATCAGAGGAACAGAACTTCCCCGTCTTTGGATAATTCATCTTTTCTATATGCTTTCACCATTTGTTCTTTCAGTTGCTTAATCTTTTACAGAAGAGGTTTCCCTGAATCACTCATTTCCTCTCTCCAGATTCTCAGTGTTTGTTGAATTTTCTTGGACGTGATGGCTAGAGCTGGACACCATTTGGAGCAGCTGGTTTCACTCACTGCAATGTATTTCCAGTGTTTCTTTCCCTCCCTCTCAGAGCAGAACATGCTACCAGGCACTGCTAAGAAAGGGGTCCCTAAATACCTCTGTCCTGTATACTCCTCCCTAGGGGTCCACTGCAGGATATATGCATTTGTCTGACTTAGTATGGATCATTTTAGGTTATGTTAGGACAAGAAGACCATGAGGCAGAAGGGGAAGGCCGTTGACAAGTTGGGTGTCTCCTGTGGAAGGCAAAGGGCTCTATATCCCACTGTTTCATACCTTGTATAGCCATTTGCTCTCCTTGGAAAGAAAATGCAAAATGCTGCCATTGCACAAGGAGTTGAACCAGCAGCAGGGTTGAAGGAGGCGCAGGCATCACCATGTAATGAACTGTGGGGTTCTCAGCCCAGTTGTCTGCAGGACAGGCACACCTCAAACCCACTGTGAACACCTACCATCATGAGTTGGCCTCCTTGCAAAGAGCCCCAGCCCTGACCCAAAGTATCATGGCACCCTGATCCCAGTCCACAACAGCTATCCCTGTCTAGAGCAAGGGACAAGACCCCGTTGCTGAAGGCAATGGTAGCAGCTTCTGCTACGGCTTGCTTGAGTGACTGCAGGACTGCTACCTCAGGACACACCCCAGGGAGGGCACCGCTGCAGACCAGGCAAGGAGTGAGGATTTTGGGGCTGCTGCTGAATTCTGGCACTAGTGGCAGAGTACAGATCTCAGCACAAGCATCCGAGCAGTGCTTCAAGGGCAGGGCTGCAGAAGACTTCCAAAAACACAGCTGATGCAAGGCATCAGGCAGATGACAGGCCCTTGCCCGCACCACGTGCCTGCTCCCTGCCTCCCTGGGTCCAGGAGAAACAACCCATTTTCTGCCAGCTGGCACCTTAGGGTGCCAAAAGCATGGCAAGAGGCAACCGTGCACCAAGCAGAGCTGGCAACAGCCTGTGCTTCTGGTCCAGCCAGGAGCATGGAGAGCAGGAGAGCCTCCCATCCCTCAGCCCCCACTGAGCTGATTTGTCAGAGGCAGTTACAAACTTAATCTGTCTTTACTGTGGGGGAAAGGAGGTGCAAGACACAGTGAATTGATCTCGGCATGGAAACATTGCATGAATTATATCTGCAGAGGGAGCTGAAAAGCCACTAATGGTCAGCCCTGGCTCAAGCAGCTCTTCTGCACTTCTAGAGCATGTTTGGTTCTTCCAGGATCTGCAAAATCAAGGGCATGTCCTAAACCCAGTGACATCAGTGGGTGTCTTCAGCACACCTCGGACTGAGGAATCCCATCAGCTTCCACTGATTTCCACACTGAAATCCCATAGAGCTGGGGCTGGACCTTGGATCTGCAGCATGTGGGACACTTTCCAGTTAAGTCAAGAAGTCCTGTGTCCTGTAAGGGAGATGGGAGTGGGAGAGGAAGAGTGTGGTGTGGAAACCTGCCTGGGCTACACAGCAGACCTGCAGCATGGCCAGGGATGGAGCCAGGCAACTTGGCATGGATGGACTTGCCCCTCCCTTGGCATCTGCTTGTGACCATTGCTGGAGACACAGCTGGATGGGCTTCTGATCCAGTATGGTTGCTTTAATAGTAAAACTCGTGCACTTCAAGCAGCACATGTAAGAAGGACCCAGAGGTCAAAATACTTTCAAGGGGCAGCAGAATTTGGGCCTGATGTCTACCTGCCTTTCCCCAAGAAGTTCAACCAACCAGACCCCTACTGACCCCTGTGCAGGGGATTGATAACCCCAACCAGCATTAGCCTTATATTGAGTATATTCCTGACAAGACCTTGGAGCCACTGATTCAGTTTACAAGCCAGAAACATTACTGTAGGTTGCTTCATCCGTCCCACTTGGCCCCAGCTTGATCATTATTACCAGCAGCACAAAATCCCCTCCACATCACGCCCACGGCAGGAGTTGTGCTCTGCCAAGTGCTCTCAAGGAAACAGAAGGCAGAAAGCCACTGAGTTTCTTTAATTTTCTCTCCTGCTCCAGACCGGACAGATTTGTGTCACACCAAAATCCAATTAAGTCAGCCAGCATCGCTAAACCCTCCAAGCCTAACTAATGGATGTCACTGTCGCACTGAGCAACCCAACAGTTCTCTCCTGCCGTTTCTCCAGAGACCAGCTCCGTGGGGTAGGACAGGGCTGCCATCAAAGCCCACGGCCCACTTTCCTCCTCTGCTCAGGGGAAGCACAGCCAAAGACATGTGTCATCATGGGGACACCGTCACCAGGACTGACCCTGAGAAAAAACATCTGAAGTGGGTAATTAGCTTTGATTAAAAGCCTTTTGCTGTGGCAGAGGCTCCTGTAATTTGCCTGGAGGGGACAGAAAAAGAGTGGAAGGAGCAGATGTTTGGATTTGCTCTTCACAGACAGGGTGGGATTGCATCTGCTTTTGACTGCCTCGTCCTCTCCCAGATCCCAAGGCAATGATGCCACAGCACTGCTCGCCTGCATCATCTCCCCATCCCTCTGCAAAGGGCTGCAAGGGATTGCATTGGGATTGCAAGAGATTACGTTGACAAGTAATTTGTCTGTAAGGCAAGGAAAACTAACCTCATGAAAAGAGCTATTATTTTTATTATTCCTATATGCTTCCTTTCTGAGGTGCAGCCATTAGAATCCTCAATATATTTCCCCAAAATACAGACAATAAAAAAATAGCTGTAAAAGTTAACAACAAATTCAATACTGTGGTGCTGCTGGGACCATCCCTGTGAGAAGAGATAATTCAGTCATTTCCCCTCTCTTGCTCCCAAATTAAAATCAATTGATTCTTCCAACGTCAGCTTGTTTTTCATGTCTGCAGGCTGTCAATACACGGCAAATTCCTCAGGTCCTATGGGTTCCTCCTACTCTGAGAAACTCGATCTATCTTTGAGATAGCCTCATTACAACAGCTAAAATAATCCCTCTCCACAATGTATATATTCAAATCCATCTTTGCAGGTGCATCCCAAAACTCAATGCTTCTGGAGGCTTTCTGACCTTGCTCCCAACCAGGTCCCAGCAAGGGACCAGGACATCCTCAGGGAACACAGCAAGCCAAAAAGCCATCAATTTATTGTGGTAAGGACCAGTGGAGTGGTCACCAAGGGAGAGAGAGAGTGGAAGAGCACGAGGTGGAGAAAGATGTGCTCTGCACCACAATACAGCAATATCTGGGGAGGTTCCTATTAAGGGGATTTTGTTAGTTTTTCCATGTGAGAACATGGGTTCACTGATGCTAAAACTTTTCATGGGAGCACATCAGCCTAGACAGCATCCTTCCAAACAGCCAATAAGCTGGTAAACCAGGATGGTTCCTCCAGTTGTTGGTGAGCCTGGTTCAACCGTCAGCACTGCATTTTCATGCCCTGCTGAGCAAACTATCAGCTTGGAATATCAAGTTCGTCATGAACAAAACACTTCAAAAGGGTTTGGGGTTCATCCAGAGGCAGAACGGACCCAGGACAGTAGCACATTAAATTAAAGTATAACTGGTAGATATGACTGCTGGGCAGATTTGGAGGGGCACGTGATAGCCAGACTCCTGCTGAACTCAGTGGGAGTTGACATCTCTTGCTGTGTATTTAACCTCTGGTTTGAGAAGGAAGAAAATGTTTGGCATAATGCTCTGAGTGGGCTACTTAGCCCTATCCTTTAGTTTGGGAAAAATGCTTCTCAGTACCATGAAGTTACCTGCAACCTAGTGTGTTCCTGAACATTGAGGAAAGAACAAACCCTGAAATTTTCCCAGATTACTTTTAAAATAAGGTTTAGAATGAGGAAAAAAAAATTACTTCGGTTTAAAAATCTGGTCCTCTTGAGAGCTGCAAGCTCTCTACTCTGCCTGACAAAAACAATTCAGTCCTTTTCAGCCATTCTGAATCTTCATGAAAAGAGAAAAAAAATAAATCATTTATGTTAATTTAATAGATTCTTGGTAAAAATTTCTCCCTATTCCCGTGGTCATAACTCCTCAAAGGGTAAATAATTCAGGTCCCCTGTGCTGCCAGGCCTGCAAGCCTTGTCCTCAAAAGCAAGGCTGCTTCCTGCCCACTACTGATATAGGAGCTGCTCTCCTCCACAAGGACTTGCTATCTAGAAATGCTCCTCTAAAGCTACGTTTTCCTTTTTTTCTCCACTAATCAATAAGAAACCGCCCACAGCTAGACTCCCTGGGGCGAGAGACGTGCTTCTGCAGGAGCATTGGAAGAGGCGATCACCCCTTGCACCGGCAATTCAGTCGGGCAGAGACCGTCCCTGGCTGTCTTGTCCCATCTCCCTCATCAAACCCAGGCATGCACAACCAGCCCTCCCTGCAGCACTCATCCCTGCTGCAATGCCAAATCTGCTGCGGGCACCCGCACAGCTTCACCGCCCGGTTCTGCCTGCAGCCGGGCTTCCAGCACTGCTCAGGACCTGCACTCAGCCTCTGCACCCCGTCTGCCTGCCTGGCAGCAGCGGGCAAGGCCACTCCGTGGCCGTCAGTGTGGAGATCACTGGTGCCAAAGCCACAGTAAGGACACCAGGAAAGACGCCAGCGGATGTTTTTCAGATGCCCTGGCCAGCGCATCCTCGAGGGATGGCTTGCCCATGGAGATAAAGCCCTCACGGTCCAGCCAGCAGAAAGCATCTTTATTACATGAGGAAAAAGACCTCGGTCCCTGTTTAAAAGAGCCTGCCTGCGCAGTAATTAAATGCAGATCTAACCGCGAACAGGAAATGCCAGGGTGCCAGGCTTCACCATTAATAAGAGCTGCCCAGAGGCTGAGGCTCCCTCTTATTAACAACAACCATGGGGCCGGTGCAACACCCTCAGAGTTGCTAGAGCAGGTCCCCAGCAGGACCCCCTGGGATGATAGGTGTCCAGGGTTTATTAACCCCGTGCTGTGCCCCTATTTAAGAGGCACCAGCAGAAAGCTCTCACTCCACGAATGATCTCTGCCTCAGGGCATCCAGGAAATACTTCAAACACCCACCCTTGTTCAGACTGGCTGCCAAGAAAACCTTTATTTACAGGTCCCTATTCCCATATTCCACTGGGAAGCTGCCTTTGGGCACATCACGGCTTTATCTTTGTTTGACTTGCATACTCATGGCCTAAAGAATAAGAATGTCCTTTTATCTTCTCCCCCAATGATACCCATCCAAGGTTTATGAGATACAGTAGCCCCCAGCCTTCCGATTACACCTGGTATTCCTGCCCAGCCTTCCGATTACACCTGGTATTCCTGCCCAGCCTCCCTCTACCCTGATGAAAAGCAGCCAGGAGTCTTTGCATAGACATACATTTTGTGCATCAAGGAGACCAGCAATGTGGTCAAGGTAGCTCTATTAAAATGCAAATATCCAGACAAGGAGATGGGCATGAGGGAATCACTGATGGGAAAAGGGACTCCAAGCAGCATCTGGAAACAACTGGCAGAGAGACACTGCTGCTGATGGGAGCAGCCCAGCTGGGTCTGGATTCCAATAACAGCACTTTGGGTCAGACCTGTGATCCATCTGGCCTGATCCTGGCTCTCAGAGTCACCCAGCGGTGTATAAACAGGACAGTTATGCAGTGATGCTCCTCTTCCAGAATAATGTCAACCCCCAGCACGTGTGAGAGGCTTTTTAAGGTGGAAGCAGTGTTTCTGTGTTTGAGCCCTTGAGGTTTTTCTGCCAGCACCTTATGTGACTGGTTTTGAACTAAAAAAATGTCAGCCTCTGCAACATCCTGCGGTGAGGAGTTCCACCGGATAAACACTTCTCACACAAGGAACAGTGTCCTGTTGTTTGTCTGAACTTAGTCCTTTTACTGGGAATGGACCGTGAACAACAGTCCCTTGTTCGGCTCCCCCCATACTCTGTCCCCTGTCCCAGCTCCTTTTCAATGCACACTTTGCATGGCAATGCCAGAAAAGAGGGTCACAAAGTCCTGTGCCAACACCCCCTTCTCAGAGTGAAATCCCATCCAAGACAATACGTTATTGATTAGGAAAGAGGAGAGAAGGTGATATTTGAACCACACAGCCCTGCAGTGCTTACAGAACCACCCGCAGCTGCCAAGGTTTCCATTTTCCCTGAGGTACCCACTCTGTCTCCGGCCAATTGCTTCCCCAGCAGCAGGTACAGCCGTCGAGGCTGCAGGATGGAAAAGTAGCACAAGGGCAAGTGCAGGGTTATGCTGCAGAAGCCCAGCTGCCAGTGCCCAGCCTCAGCTGCAAGCCTGCTCACTCAAGCTCCAGGTTGTTCAGTCAGCCAGCTGAAAGGTTATTAAGGCTTTAGCAAAGCTCAGAAATGAATCTGCCAAGCTCTTCATCCAAAAGTTCCATATACAGCAGTATAAAAGGGTTAATTAAGCATTAGTGGCCATAAGTAAACAGATACATGGTGGCTGTAGAGCTCACTGGGGCAACAGGATTCTTCTAAACATGGATCCGCACCAGTTGCTCAGAAAAAAATTCTCTCTCTTTAGTCTTGCCAGAGAATGTTTCCAACAGGCAGAGAACTGGAGGGCTCAGGGGATCACTGCACCAAGTGCCTCTCACCACAGGGATAAAGAAGGCTCTGCAAAACTGCTGAGGTTTTTTGCTCTAGTCCAGCACACACAAACTGAGGCTGGAGATGCAAAGGCAAAATTGTTTCCATGTTTATTCTTCCTCTGTAAGTCAAGCCTGCAGGAGATGGCAACCCAGCAACACATCCAGCGTCACTTCAGGCTATTCAGAGAGTGTCAAACGAGGCGCTAAGGTCATGGTGTGGGGTTCAGGAGCCTGAGCTTGCTGACCCTTCCTTCAGGCACCTGTGGACCCCAAATAGCCTGGCTTCCTTCCCAGTTTTATCTCTGAGCCCCAGGGACAGGAGTGGAGCAATGCCTGCCACAGGCCCAAGGCTCATGGCAGGACTAACATCTCCTCTGTGTCCACAGGCTATTGAGCCCCAGGGGCAAGGGGAATTTCTGTCTATGGGGGCACCATGTTTCTGACACTTTGGGGAGAAAAAACCCCAATAATTCTTTTTAATTTTTCATAGGTAGATAATTCCAGGTAGTTCAGCAATGCTGGAGTGATTTATTGGAGCTTCACAACAGACATACCACGAAGGTTATGCAAGTCATGGATGTGTGTATTTGCACATGTCCATAATAAAAGGGATTTTAAAAGAATCAAGACAAAGTGATTGATGTTTGAAACAAATACTACCATGTTATCGAAAGGAAATATCTTGAGCAAGCCTGATCTTTTCCTCTCAAATATTTTGGGAAAGTTGTCCTTCCTCTAAAAACCTCAGTGCAAACCTGAAAAACTCCTATGCTTTTTTTTGACCAACTCATTTGACACCTTGCAAAGGCAAGTCCTTAGACTAATGGGGAAAATCTCATTAGTGCGCCAACAGGTTTGGGCACACAGGACACTGCTCCTGCCACGAAGCCTCACGTGTCACCCCGTAAATCAGCTGGACCATTTCCACCCCACACCCCTCAGCTGCAGCACCCGTGCACCCCTGACACCCAGCACCGGCTTTCTGCAAGGCAAGGAGGCGGCTATCGGTGGCAGGAGGTGCTGGTCTCGCCAGGCTGCCGTTTTTCTGCACAGCAGATGGCTGTGCCACACGGATGAGATTTGGAAAAAGAACCCATGGCTGGACGGATCTCCAGAGAAACCTCCTCCTCAGCACTTCATTACAAAGCTGATAAATAAAAGTAATTGTCGCGCAATTAGATTTTCCATCTCCTTCAACTTCTTAATCACATCAAGATTAATTATCAGTGCTCTTATTGTTTTGCTTTATGGGTTTCAGTTGTTTGTCTGTTCTTTTGGAGTTGCTCTGAGATGAGAAAAGGCTTTGAAGCTGCTTAAATATGAAGATCTAGACAGCAGTTTTGTTAAAGTTGCTTCCTCTTAACAGTCAGCTTCATTTTCTCATAGGGGTTGGATGTTCTGTAGTCATTTAATTGCAATTTAATCTTCCTACTTTCTCCTCTAATATATTTCAGTGCAGTTCACTGGGTTATATTTGCCAATTCATTAACAGCCTCTCTGATATTTGACATTTCGCTTTAGGGAAATGCAGGTATGCGATCTTTAATATTTTGAGGATTTCTTAATGAGATTTAGGGGCTATGGGTTGGGAATTCTGATTTTTTTAATTTAAATGTTTACTTCAGGGCAACTTTGGGGCATTTTTCTTGAATTTTCTGACGATGTTAAGACCTGGGAAAGGGGGAAATCAATGGAAAACAGCAGCAACATTTGTAAGAGGAGAAACATGTAGCTCCCTCTTGCCTCCTGAGCACATAAGGATTAAAAGTCAGGATAGTTTCCTAGTTCAAAATCCCAAGACTTTTCAGAGTTTTTTTTTCTTTTTTTCTCAAGAAGCATCCTGGGCTTTGCCTGTGCTCTGCTGTAGGAGTTTCTTTGCCAGCTGCTTTTGCTGCTATCACACCCAGTAGACAGGGAAGGCATCTGAAAGAGCCTGCCCACACATGGCACATTGCATCCCTTTGTTAACAAAAATCACCTCCCTGAAAGCCTTGGCAAAGGCCAGGTTGGGATGCGGCTCCCACCATTTGGCTTCTACTCCAAAAGCAACATAACATTTGCCATGAGTATAGCTGAGGGATGGATAACTGTCTTTTAATGATGGCTCAACCCAATCAGCATAACGATGTTGAAGAGAACTCCAGTCTTTTCCTGCTTTCACTTCACTGTTTTGCCTTGAGCTCACTACTTCACCTCTTTTCACCTCACCTATAAAGGAAATCATAAAGATCCAAAATGCACGTATATGCAAGTAACCACAAAACCAGACTTTTCAAAACACTTAAAAAAAACAAACCAAACACCTAAATGCACTTGACACTTTCTTTTTAATACCCAGGCCTCCTAGCTCTCAAGGATCAGCACTTGATGCAGGAAGCCTACAGCCTGCACAGACAAAACCCATCAGATCCCAAAGCGAAGAGCATTAAAATGGAGTTTGCCGGTGTGACACTTGGCACTGGCTTCAGCTCCATTTCAGTACAGAGCATTGCAGAGAGCTATTGGGGCATGAGTTATTGCACACATGCAGCAACTCATATAAGTGATCATTATTAGAAATGCAGAGTCAAATATGCAAAAGTTTGGAAATGCCAGAAATTAAGGCTGCCTTTATCTCACTAATTAGGCCCCTGGTGAGCATGCATCAACTCCCAGCATTAATCACCTCCCTACAACACTCCAGCCTCCGTTGCTATTGCAGCATTTTTTTAAAATTACAAAATATTTATTTTCCTGTTAACCTTTTGCAAAGCACACATCCCCTTCCCACACAGCAATACCTGCATGTGCCTCTTTCACTACAGAAAAAGGCCTGTGCGATACCAATGTGCTTTTTTGGGCAGGAGCCAGCTGATGAATCAAAACAGCCACTAAATGCCATCAGCACAACTGGCACCTGGAAGACTATTTTGTCTGGCAGGAGTGCTGTTTTATTTATTTGTTCCAAAGCTGTCTCCAGATAAAGGATGTTTAATTTTGTGAGCAGCACATAGCAGAGGCTCCCCGTATTTCCTAGCTGTGCCCTCTGCTCCCAGACCGTGCAACGCAGTTCAGCACAGCTCCCCAAGCACCCACAGAACTGAGCACCCAACACCCATGAAGTTGCTCTTAGGGTGACCTGTAGCTCTGCTAGTAGTTTTTGGACTGGAGAAACACTTGCAGATCCCAGACATCCCAATAAGGGCCCATTAAATAGAAGCAAACTTCCCAGTGTCCTGGTTTTGCTTGCTGGCTATGGCTTACCTTGCTTAAGCCAAAGGGAGGAAAAAAAGCTGGCAAGATGCAACTATCATGACTTTTTTTCTTGAGGGGCTGTCAGCAGTGGGAATTTGCCTTTGGGAAGGTTTGCAGTGAGGTTTATTTGTTTATTAGCTTGAGGGATGGAAGGCAGAGCTGTTCTTGCAAGGACAGTCAAACTCTTCTGTGCAAATCCAGCTACACAGCAAAAGCAGGTTATGCTAAACTGTGCGCACTGATTTTGGCTATATAAGCCTGGCAGGCAGTATTGTCTCATGGTTAGTCTGAGAGATCCACGTCCTTTCATCAACTCTATTCACAACACTTAATTGTAGGAGACCTATAAACCAGGCATCTTCTCTCTGCTTTAGTTTAAAACAGTATGATTTTTTTTCTTCTTATGTACCAAGAGGTAGAATTAACTAATGGCTGCAATATGCTCTAAGAGCCACAGAGAAATGTAGCTCCAAGTAATGCAATAATTAAACTGGCCAGCTAGCAAGCTTTATAACTGGATTGAACATGGTGAGAGGTGACCTGCCACATGGAGAGCTCAGATCCTGCAGTCTCCGAGTGGTAAGCAGAAGCTGCCCATGCTGGGGATGAGATGGAGACAGAGGGGGACAGCAGGAGGGTCAGCTCTCACCAGAGGTGCACCTGGGCACCATCAGCGATGCCAAACTGCACCAGAGGGAGAAAACAGAAGTATTTCTGCAGAAAGAAAATGCCACATCAAGGCTAATGAATCATTTCTAACTATAAATCCAGGCTCTGTGGTGGTTTTGGTTCCCCACATATTCCCCCTCTTTAATAACAGTATATATATATAGTGCTAGCCATATGCATTGGGTTATTGCCTCTGAAATGAAGCTTAACCTAGTAACACTGTCAAAAGTGGAAACACTGTTTAGTCATTAATGGAATTCTAATAGCAAAGTCATTAATTGAAAGCCAATAATGCTTTTCCATCCCAGTGACTTACTGCAATTGTTTGTGCTGAAGAGGCCCAGACTTGCATCTGCATCTCCTTCCCACGTTCGGCAGTGACCGGGACCTGTACCTTTTATCTCTTCATATGCCTTTGGATCAGGGGATGTTCTCCTTGTTATTCACTCTTAGGAAATTTAACAAGTCTACACAGGGTCTTTAAAGCTAATGTTGCATGAAATGCAGGGATAAACCAAAGCAGACAGCTTCATAAGTACAAACATACTATCAAACTGCTCCCATCACCCAGTCTCTTCCTAATGGTTTTATTATGTAAAATGGTTCAGTCTGGAGAAAACCCACCACTGCCAATGCAGCAGTGCCAAGCAGGTATTTAATTTGTTATTTAGATATGAAATTTAAATGAAATCACACTGTAGCCAAACAAGCTCCTAACAAGACTTGTTACCACCTAGTTCCCAAGTCAAGGAAGTGATGAAAACTGCCATTTTTTATTTCAAGAAGGATTAATTTACTCCAAGGGCCTGTTGCCAATAGGAATTAGTGCCAAGAGACCTGCCTATGGATTAACGCATGGGGAACAGCCCTCTTTATACCTGTATCACCCTCAGAGAGAGCCTATTACAGTTATTGCACATGAAAAGGCATAGAGATGCTGCACAATTAGTCCAGGTCCAGAGACAACATTTGTACTTTGCACTCTCCCCCTTTCAAAAAAATACATCAATGCAGAACAACAAATTTCAATGCCATGAAAATGTCACCCAAACCGAATAGGCATCCTCCAAACGGCTTCAGTTTAAACTTCACCATCTTGAATTTAAAGTCGATGAAGCGTCTGAAATGTGACAACTCTTACTGTCACTGATTATCCAAACACACTTGTTCTTTGGATTTTTTTTTTTTTTTTCAGAGTGTCATCGCAAACTTGCATTTCACGTTTGTTAACAATGCTGGCTGCTTATGGCTGACACCCTACCCTTCATCTCCTGCCTGCTGTTAGCTGTTATCATGTGCCTGTGTTACAGAAAGGGGGACCCTGGCGTGGTGCAAACCACCAAGGTTTATCTAGCCTCATCTAGGGTGGCAGAAATCTTGTTATGACCCCGATCACATGTGGGTCCTCTTTTTTTTGTAAATTTTCAATATGTAAAGAAAAAATACCAACATTCATCACAGGCTGAAATTCAACTCTGGACCTTCTTTGCTCCTATTCTGAGCTCTCCTGCTCTGCTGGGTGATGATTGTTGGCTTGAGTGTTGCCATTTTTTTTAATAAAACAGAGCAGAAAAGTACACATCCATCCCCTCACAGGAAGGGGATGGACTTGATTAATTTTAGTGAAGCATTATAATGTCAAGGGTATATTACTGTTAATACATCTACATATTGAAGAGATGTCCAGTATTTCCAGAGGACCCAGAGCATGACACATTCAGCATTAAAAAGCTAAGGTGTGTGCTGTCACAGCCCTTGTCCTTCAATCTTTGATGTCACTGGGTAATTTCAGCTAAATTTGACAAAGGGGTAAAGGTCTCCAAACCATTAACATCGTACAGCTTGCTTCAGAAAAGGAGAGATCAGGGCACTAAAATAACAGATTCAATTTTACCACTCTAAAAATGTAGGCATTTACAAGCTTTTCCATATGGAAAAATCATCTTGGTCCATAGATTTGTTTCATATAGCATAATATGTTGCATAAATCCACTAACATACCTCATACATCTATAAATTTTATTGCCAAATGCATTGCGAAACAGGCCTGCTTGCCCAATATTTAAAGTTTGTTGTATAACACAGTATGCCCCAAATCTGCTTAAAAGACTGTGAAACTTTTAAAGTATGCCCACATATCATCAACATTCCTTAGCACCCTGGGAAGCAGCTCAATAAACTCCCTTGAAGACTAAACTGATGTCTTGAAGTATCAGGGGAATTTCCTTGCAGCTTTGCGCCCAGACTTGTTTTGGCTGAGAAAGTGTCAAAGTTTGTCATGTCCTTGCCTTTATAGATTAGATGCTTTTGATTGCCTCTGCTTTCATAAACCGTTTCTTGAGCTGCCAGCAGAGATAGATCTTCTCAGAGGCCCAGGGGATTACGATTAAATTAGTAGAGGTCATTGTTGTCATCTTAAAGCCTAGAGTCTTTCCGACCCCCGGCTCCTGCCAGAGCCCCCCGAGCCCCCCGTGACCCCGTAACTCACACTCTGAGCAGAGGACCTGCTGCAAGTCAGCTCCTTCCCATCCTTCTTCATCCTTTGTGGCTGAAAATACTAAAGAAATGAAGCCTCCCCATGCAGTAAAAGCATACTGCAGAGGAAATTTTCTCCTGGATCAGAGCAGTGGTCCTTCCAGGCCAGCACCATTCCCAGCAGAAAGAAGGAGGTAGTGTCTAAGGAGGACATCACCCTAAATCATCACCAACACCACATTTGCACAGACAAGCCTGGAGAGAAAGGGAGGACTGCTCTGCTTTAGCTCTTGCACCCTTTGTGCCTGTTGAGGTGGTAAATGTCAGAGCAGCAGCTCTGCACTGATGCTGAACAGCCAACAAATTAACTCCAATTAAGTCAGACAGGAAATCAAAGGAGGAGCAGATCCTCCCTTCAACTCTCTTGTACCTCGGGGAACAAACCAGGTGACCAGGCTTTTGAAAATTAAGCAGCTCTCAGGGGGTGGGATGGCTCCTGTGGCATACAGAGCATCATCTGCTGGGTGACAGGGTGGCTGTCAGTGTGGCTGGGGCAGCAGGAGCACTAGAGGAAAGAGCTGTGTGTTTCCTAACCAAATCCTAAAGATGCTGAGTTGCTTACAGGCAGGATCAGCACACTCATCCACTTGAGAGGGCTGTTGCTCATCATAACATCTCACTCATCACTGAGTCCCAGTTGCCAGCAGACATTGTTACCTGGAGGTTTATCTACACCTCCCCACCCCAGAGCCAGCTGCGCATCCGCGTTAGGGGAAGCTCTTCTCTCTGAGTTTTTAGTTCTATCTGGATACATAATATTTTCCTAAATCTCACCTTGTTACTGACACACAAAAACCCCAACCTTCCCTCCCCCCCNCAAGTGCTGTTATTAAGGCTCCATTACTTTTACAAAATGCATGACAGATCGTCTAGTGGTACTCTGTGAAGTACTATAAATAATTAAACTTCAACTAGACTTGTCAAAATAAACGAGCAGAGTAGATGTTGCTCTGTGGTACCTTTGATTTTGTTTGCATGTGTTGCTCCTTCTATTTTGTTACCTGCTAAATTGCAAAAATGGAGCAATCAGAGCAAGGAGGCCCTGCCATCAACCTCGTTAGAGTACCACAGGGGTTAACTGCCCCCCATCCTGCCTGGCCAGGAGGTTTGGTGTCTTCTGCAATGCCCAGTCTTGGAGGGAGTTTGGTGGCCAGGTACCTCTTCCCAGCAGTATCACATCAGGGAAGGAAGCAGAGCTCCTTCTGGAAGGTACATGGCTCCTCCCCAGCCACTTTTGAATTATTCATTGGGAGTTAATACATTTGACAAATGCAAGCTTCTCTGCATGAATTATCCACAAAGCAGTGGAGAATATGCTTTTCCCCAAAATGTATATTTTCATTTACAAATTGGCCAGCAACTAAAATTAGTGCAGCAAGGCTGTGCAAGGACTTCATCCCAAGCCTGCACCAGGGCCACATCCCTCAGCCTGGCTGAGCGATGCACACTTGTAGGATATCAAACAGGGAGGACAAAGGGGTTGATACCAGAGCTGCACCCCCAAAACACCATCTGGGTGCAGAATTAAAGGGGGGAGACAGATCACTCTTGCTTAGGGCTGTGGTTTCCCCTTTGCCCGTCTCTGCATCAGCCTGTGTCGGTGTGCATTCAGATGTCCCGTGAATGTGAGTCTCCCACCTGGTCTCAGAGCAAAGCTGTGCTCATGTGCAAACAGAGAATCTCAGTTTCTGCTCCAACATGCTGCCGTAGAAGTTACCAGCCCAAACCTGCCCCTGCAGCACGTCCTTTTCTCCCCATCATCCTCAGCCCCATCAGCAAGACTGTGCGCATGGGGACACCCTAAACCAGCACACTCAGGTGTTAGGTACCTCTGTAGACCATAGGACATCTCAGCCAAGCCAGGCAAATTGTACAACTTTCTCTGATCCATTCATCATCCCCAAACATACCTGTATAACCCAGCATTAAGCTCAAAGCCACCACAGTTCCTCAACTGCCTCTTTAATGGGATCAACTCGAACAGCTCAATGCCACCTCCACCCATCTCATTCTGATTCCTGTCTCCTTGCTCTGCAGTTCTTGGTCACACAAAATCATCCCAACAACCCCTTGGATCTCTCTTAGTTGAAGAAAACTGCTGTAAACGAACAAGTTTCAGACAGGGAATGAACTGGAGTATCCAGAAAAGGTTTTTTATCTGCTTAATGGCAGAAATAGGCTTTTAACATCCAGCAAGAGAGCAAAGAATTCTTGCTGCTAACAAAGCTATTAAAAAGAAATCTGCTTTGCCAAGACATGAGCAAGAGGCCTGGGTTTTCCTTTCCAATATATGGTACTGCAGCAAGCCATTCAATTTATTCAATATGGTAGTGCAATTCCTCAAACTCCCTGGAGATTGTTTTTTCTCCTCCTAGAAGACAGTGCTATTCAACCACTTTCTGTTCATACACAATTCACAACCTGATGCACCATTGCCCTCCAGTGTCATCATCTGTACTGGGGAGCATGAATGCCTGTTCTCATAAGACCTTACATCCATTTCACACTGGCACTAATGCTGATACACAGTGCGGGGTAACGCAACGCAGGTTTTACTTTCCCAAGGTGGGAGGTGTTGGTGCAAAAGCTGCTAACCCCACCAAAGAAGCATGTGTGCATTCCCCATACTGTGTTCAGGGAGGAGAAGGCTCTGCCGAAAAGATCAACCATTGTCTCTCCATGCAGCACATGAATGGAAATCCCTGCATGCAAAACCTCCTCCCTGCCCCAAAATCTGTATCTGGTCCAGTGGATTGTGTCTCCTGACAAAGGACCTTCATCTGTGGGTCTGCCGATCCTTCCCACCCTGCAAAGTGGCAGATAGCTCTTGTTTAGGGCTGCCAGTTGTAATACCTGCTGCTGCTATTGCTGACTAATAAAACCAACGTGGAGCTGACTGCAAGGGATGTCCTTGGGGAAGGAAAGCAGCCTGAGGGTCAGTGACCGGCAGAAGGCATTTAAAAGAGCATCCAGCTGGAAATGGTAACAACACTGGCTCCTGTACGGTCCTGTGCAGTGTCCTAAAGGACAGAGAAAAAGGGGTATTTCTTAGATGAGACACAGGAGCTGCAGAATTTGCAATAGCAGCATCCCATGGATGGGGCTGCAGCTGGGAGGAGTCTTGGAGGCATCGGAGGGGTCTCAGGAAATTCAAGGCACTGCTGGTGGGTCACCTCTGACCAGCCTCGACAGAGCTGACAGGAGTGACAACACCGCTTGTTCCTGCCCCTCTCCTCTATGGAGAGCTTTTCCTCACCCAAGCAGTTTAAAATAGTCCCCTGCTCTTACAGGGCTTAGGTATTCAGAGAAGGACTAAAAGGAAGATCCTAAACCTTCATAAAAATAGGATTTAAAGGAGAATGACTAGAATGCCTTCACCTTAAGAGGTAATGAGCCAATGCCAAGAAGCTGGATCCACAGAAGGGAAGGGTGGAGAGCAGGGATGAAGCCCATGAGAGCAGACCAAGAAGGGATTCAAGGTGATTCATCATTTTTAGGCAGCCTGAAACACTTCAGTAAGCAACTGAGCTGTCAGAGATGCTGAAATTCCAGCAGCTCTCATCCACCTCGCGCTCTAGCCTTTGCTCATGTCAGATTTGGAGGTGAAACTGGCCCCATACCAGACATAAAGAAATCTGCTCGAATCAAGTGAATTTTCCCAGCAATGGGAAATGCAGAGGCGCTCAGAGAGCAGTGCCCCACCTCCTGCTCCAAGTGGAAGATGAACTCCGCTTGGGGGATGAACTGTGCTCTGAACGCGAGGCAGCAAGACAGGTTGTTACACGTTATTAGCATTAATTATCCCACCTCCCTTGTGCAGGCACCTCTACCAGTAATCATCACACATCAGCCAAAGGGCCACCCTTGCTTTTCTCTACCTCTAATTCCATAATTGGAGGGGAGGAAAGAAGGAAGAAAAATCAGTGCTGAAGTGTAAATCGCTACGCTAATCTTCCGAGCACTAATTGTATGTTTATTTTGAAAGGAGGGAAGGATGGTGGGCAGCCATGGATAATTACTCTCTATCAGTTCAGCGGTGCAAGCAGCTGCTGGGAGGTTAACAGGCGGACTTGACTGAGCCCCTGCTGCCTCTTGCAAGCACTGTTAGTGCTCTCAGGTTGAGTTATTCACCCCACAAATGATCAGCCCCTATCCTCCGATCGGCTCAAGCACGTGGGCACGGGCATAAGAGTCTGCTTGTGCAAGGAGCAGGTCAGGGACTTCAGAACTGCCCTGTGCTAGGAGAGCCCAGGCTGTCCCCCTTGGCCAGCTCTGCACAGAGTCAGTCCCATACACCGAGGAGAGTGAGGGAAAAGCAGAGTAAAGCACAGAGAAAAGCTCCTTTGTGCCAATGCACTGGAGGAAAGGTTTGAATACACCAGCTGTCTCAAAAGCTCCTTTTAGGATCCATCTCACTTAGCTGCCAGTTGTTTTTCAGTCCATTCACATTGCTCTCCTCCGAGCATCTGCCGGCTATCCCTGTGCCGGACAAAGCTGGAGACCTTCCTTGCCAGGGGAGATTGCTGTCGCTGGAGTGAGACCAGCAATGGCACATACAGCATCAGTAAGCCTGAGCATCCCCCAGCGCAGAACACCATACCCTCCCCTGAAGGGGCAATGGGAAGCTGGGGAAGGGCAGCAGCCAGGATTTGCCCCCTGTAACTTGTTCCAGTTCAGACAGACAAACAGACAGACATTGCCAAGCCCTTTACATCCTTGAGTAACTACCCTACGATTTATTATAGTATTTATTACCTGCCCCGTCTCCCTTCACCAGCCTAGCAGCTAGACTGTCTGTGCTACAATCCCAGCAGCCTAGGAGGGCACAGAAAATTTAGCATTTCCCCTGAGCAACTCCCTCTCTGCTCTTAAGCATGCAGCCCAAAGGCCCAAACCACCCCCCCAGCACAGAAACCCTCCCAGCTGCCCTGCAGAGGGCTTATCTTCTCTGGGGAGGACCATGGCACTGGCCTCCTTGTTATCACCACGGGAAGGCAGTGAGGGTTATGGGGAACCCCTTCCCCCCCACCCCATGCTTCTTCCCTTGCTTTAGGACTGTGCAAGGAGTAGATAAGTATCTGCTCTGTTTTTTCCCCCTCTCCATTTTCCTCTGTGGTTGCAGCAATGCTCACTCAGCCTACAAATATTTTTAAGTTTCAACACTCTTGCTTGCTAGAGGCTTGTTTGTACAGTTTGTTACACCTCAGATTCGGATATCCAGGTTTCTCTATGCCTATTTTATTTATGCCTATTTTATTCATGGTCTGTCTCTTCTATCAGCAACACATTCAGATTTTACCTTAAATCTCATATTCCCAAGCAAAAGTCTGCAGGGAGAAGCACACACTTGACACGCTCTAAGCAAACAATATTCACACTTTGCAGTTACCCACCTAGAGGAATATGATCTCCTGAAGTACCCTGGTGAGATAAAGTAACCATTTTTCTGTACACTGGTGACCTGAACTCATATTTATTCAGCTTAAATGTGGTACCAAGGTCTACAGAGTGACTTTGATGCTAAAAATAATTGCAGTTTTCCAAATGCATTACAGAATTTCTTAAAAGATGGAAATCCAGGGAGGATTCCCAAAAAAAACAGAATATAAGGCTAAAGAAATGAAAGAATAATTTAGAGCCTTAGAAATTGGACCTTTTTTTTTTAATATTATAAAATTCATAAAATCAATGATTCATGGAAATATTTGCCCGGCCATCAAGTCAGATTTGTAACAGGGTAAATAATTGAGATGCATTTATTACATTATTTATTTGAAAATTCACAACATAAATAATTCAAAATCAGCTAATTATCTGAAAACTAAAGG
Source organism: Pandion haliaetus (assembly GCA_013401275.1). Taxonomy (NCBI): domain Eukaryota; kingdom Metazoa; phylum Chordata; class Aves; order Accipitriformes; family Pandionidae; genus Pandion; species Pandion haliaetus. The sequence continues at coordinate 236,914 of VYZV01009263.1, forward strand.
CTAAATGATCCTGGACCATTTATGTGTTTCCAGCCATCATGCCTCCTTCCCGCCTCCAGGTCTCAGAGGAGCAGCCCCTCTTCTACAGGGACTGTGCCCCCCTGGTAGCTCACAACCATTTGCAACTTCATCAAAATAAAACACCCACAAACACATGCATTTTTCTTTATCAGAAAAAAAAAAAGTTAAGTATGGGTATTTTCCACTTACTTCTGTCAAGACTTTTGCCGTCATTAGCTGAATGCATGTTGCAAAATGCATTTATCACTGTCTGGAAATGTTGACTATGTAAAAATATATTATAAACACAAGATTTTTTTTTCTGTCTCTTCTGATGCTAATTTTTGAAATGCACAAGCTTCATTATTAAAAGTACAGCCTCTTCTCTTCCTTCCTCCCATCTTCCCCCCTTTTCTAACCTACAAAAAAGTCAGCAATCTGACAGATACATGGCTGCTGCTTTCAAACCCTGAAATTCATCAGGAATCCTGGAATAGGCAGCTTCCTCCTATGAGATCTGCTCTGCAGCTTAGGAAGAGGTTAGTGTCTGGGGTACAGATGCAAAGAAGAATTACAATACAAGATTATACCTCTGTTTTATAAAATACCACACAAGCAAATGAAGACTTATGCACCTACTTTATATAAAGCATGAATTTCTTATTATACAGTGCCATTGTTATAATTGCAGCATCAACAGCAATTATTCTTAATACATGTTTCTTAGCATTCAATGATGACTGGAGATGTCACCTTAGAGAAAGCCCACGCTGTGCTGCAGTGAAACCCTGGGGTTGGGCTGCTGGGGCTGGGACTGTCACCTCTGGGCAGTGTCTTGCACCAGGGCTCCCAGGCAGTAGTGGTGGGCCCAAATGAAATACGGACCAGCCAGACACAGTGCAGGAGGAGGAGGAGGAGGCACAGGGGAGAGAGCTCAGGTGTGTGTTGAAGGTTGCAAGAGAGGTTAAAAGTGGGTGCCCATGCTTTACCCATTCAGCTGCGTTTCCCCCATCAGCATCTTTCCCACAGGTACCCGTTTGGTTCAGGACTGTGTGGCTCTGCCCTCTCCCAAACCCTCCCATGGGCAGCAGATAACGCTGCTGTTGGATTGCACTTGTGCCTTACTGGGAGCTTCGTCTAAAACAACAGTCTCACTATTTCCTGGGGCACCTCTGGGAGCTACAGGGCTCTGGGAGATGCCCCAGGCTGTGCCCAGCTGCTTTTTGGGCATTGGCATTGCTTCTGCACCAGGGCAGGGAAATGCGGGAGCCAGAGGTACTGTGCAAAGGTGCACCATGCACAGAAGTGTCATGGTGTGGCTTGTGGTTAGAAATGAGAAACATCTCCAGTCGTTCCCTCTCTGGGCACAGGTTTCCCTTCTCTGCTCTTCTCACCCCTCCTGATGCTGAGCAGCACATAAGGACCAGTTTAACCTCTCCATGATGAATTTAGTAGCTGTGTGCAGTATAAGTAGCTCTGCCTGGACTGCAAGGGTGGCTGAATCCCATCCATGGGCTAAGGAGCTCCAGCCAGCCATGCAGAACTGGCTTTTAGGTGGGACTGGGGGAATTTGCAAGCAGCTCCTGAACACTGAGGACTTACTCATCTCTATGCAGGCTCTCACCTTGTTACAAGCAGATGTTCAAAATCCAGTTTTGCATTGATTTTACACCACAGGGACTCAGACCTGCCCTGCCCGTGCTGGTCCCTGTGCCCTAGCCTGCAGCCTGGCAGAGCTTCTGAGGACCACTGTGCCACCAGCACAGGACAACAAGCCACGGAGGCTATTAGCTCCATCCCATGCCCACCCATGACTGCCCTAGGCACCCACAGCCCAGCTCCATCACCTGGGCTTATTTCATCAGTCAGTGGGTCCCAACTTCTGCTTGCCTCCCCATGCAGGCTCAGCACCTTTCTTGCAATACCCTGCTTGTTTCCCAGTGCATCCAGAGGCAAACAGCCCATTCCAGCAGCCCAGGGCATCTCCCCATGCCCAGTACGAGGCTGCATGATGGCCCATGCATAGTGGGGACCCCAGCCAGGCAGGATGGAAGGTGCTGGGGCCCTTGTGCAGAGCAGCCGGTCCTGCCCTGATCTGCATTCTGCCACCGTACGATGCCACCCACCCCTGTGCAGGGGAGGGTGAAGGCTTTGGAGATATTTTCTCTTACAGTACCTTTGAAATCCCTCCTCTGATCAGTATGCCGGGGCATGCTCTGTTCAACACACATCCCCTTGTGCTGTCCTTTGCCAGAAGACTCATAGTTTCCCCCTCTCCTTGCACAGAGCTGCCTTTCAGCTCGAGTCCTGCTTTTGTTTGAGGCTTGCCTCTGCCCAGAGGAGTCATTAACTTCAAGTCGTGGCTGGTTTGCCACCAGTAGCACAAGTCTGGTGTAATGGCCCCTTTTTGACCAGCGGGGAGCGCAGGTTCAGCCCTCAGCTCTGCAGCAGTCTCTTCTGGTGGCATTGGCTGTTGTTTTTACCTAAGCCAGTTATGTCCGTGACTTGTCAGCCTTAGCAGTGCTTCCATCTGGATGCAATTTAGACCTTGTGTCACCCCTAGGAAGCTGAGAGGAAGCCACTGGTTCTGGCAAAGGAACAGCACAGTTATTCTGGACAGCTTGTCTGGGCTAAGCTGTGATGTTGTCCTCCTCCTGGGAACTGTGAGAGTCAGATCCTGGCTCTTAACTTGCCCTGCAGCTCACTGGAGTCACTGCAGATGTAATATCTACCCATCAGCAGCATGTGCGTCTCACCAGGGTGAGAGCTCACGCAGGGTCTCATCTTTGACTCTCACCTTTCAAACTTTGACTCAAAAATGTGCCTTTGTCAGGCAAAGCGGTTGCCCCAGTCCGGGGTAAGGGATGCAGCCAGGAAAAAAAACCCAAGATGTGCAAGTCCCTGGGAGACAGCATCTGGGCAAAGGCATTTTTGCTCAAAAAGGCTGCTGGTCCTGTAGCACTTGAGCAGCCCATGGTGTCCCCGACCCAGCAGGAAGCATCTTTACAGAAAGCACGGGCGGCAAAGATGCTGTGGGGCTTAGCTATCGGCACACAGCATCTCTAGAAGAGTCTACCCTCTCCTTTGTCTGGGACTGGCTTGAGCACCCTCCTCAGTGCCTGCCTCTCATCCAAGGATGCTGGGAGCTAGAAAGGTGTTGGGACAGAAGAGGACAGCAGTTGTCTGTGCTGCTGCTGTAATGCTGAAGACACAGCTGAACAACTGGGTTGTAAATAGCTACTGACCTCTCTGCTGACCTCCATCCATCCCATTAGGAGTTGCCTCTGCAGAGGTTACAAGAAGATAAAAGAAGTAGTGATTGTGCAGCTGACTTTTATGGCTCTGCCTGTGCCAGAGCCATCCACCCACCCTGGCACAGGTCAGGCTCCTGCAACAACCCAGCCTGACGTGAGGCAAGACCACGTCCAGCACTCTGCAACTCACCGTGATCAAGAACTGGACAGGCATCTTCTCTGTGCCTTGGTCTGGCCATTAATTCAGGCTGAAATTCCCTCCAGAGTGGGATGCCTTTTTGCCTCAGCAACTAGAGGCACTTCCAGAGGAAATCCTCTTCTCTAGGCAAGCCCACACTTCATCGCTACCTGTCACTCGCTCTCAAGAAGATCATAAATACACGTCAATTCTCTCATCTGGGACACCCATCCTGGCCAGCAGCATTTTTAATAAACTGTAATGTTACGCAAATTGGACCTGATGTGTGTTTCTCCTTTTGCATCTCTGAGACATTTGTGCATACCAGCAGATACAGCCATATTGTGTTAGCTCCCTCTTTGCTGTGACACTGGGCTTTATAAGTGTGATTTATTTGCCACTTGTAGTATCAGCCGAGCATGTCTCATGCCCAAGTTACCAAAGATGCTGTGAGGTTCCTTTTTTCCTTCTTCCAGCCGAAATTTGTTACAAAGAAACCTCCCCCTTCCAAAGAAGCTTGTCAATAGTTGATGGGATTTTCAGCACAGAGGGAGGTCTCTGCTGCAAGCCTGGGACCAGAATTGCTGATACCTTTTCCCTTCTGCTCTTTGCAGGCTTCATACCACACCCATTGTTACCAATGTCAAGGGATTTTCAAGACAATTACTAAGTTTGCTCCCAAGCACTGAGAAACTAGGAATATTTCTGAGCCCCCACGTCCTCGTGAAGATACCTTTCTCTTACAGTACCAACAAAGACACTGAACTGCATTCCATAGTCTTCCAGACGCAAATCTCATCACATAATTTGTCTTAGAAGCAACATGACTGAAGACAAGTCATGGTTTACCAATTCATTAAAGGCAGCTTTAGGGCGCTTAATATCAGACCAAAAACATTGCAACTACACAATGCCAAGAACTGTATAAAACTCACCTGGCTGTTTCAAATGTGTTCAGAAATTTTGATTAGTTTTAAGTTTGTGCCAGCAGCTTTCCTACCCACACAGGTATTATATGTCCACACAACTCTACCTTTATTCCAGATCAGCTATTGTCCATGCTCTACTGCTGGATTAAAATCACTAATACAGCAAAAAATTCTGATTAGTATGACCAATGTACCATCATGTGCCTACACAGGATCCAGAGCAAATACCTACACCTGCATTAGCTAATGTGCTGGTCAGGTAGTACTGCAGCACCACAGACTCAAAACTTGTCACATCACTTTAACTCATGACTGGCCCATCTGCTTGCAGAGTTCCCAGGAACCATCTGGGCTGGAAATATTGATGGAGCAATTAAAGGAGGAAGAGAAAGATGGACTTTCAGGTGAGACATGGGGCTGTGATTTCCTCCTAGACAAGACAGACCACGTGCCTTTGGACCATTTTGTATGTCCCCAGCTGGAAAGGGTTAGAAGATGTTCCCCGCTGTAGAAAAACAGGTCTCTGCATCTGAGACCTCATGCCATATTCCCATCTGAACAACCCTGTCAGCCTCACCAAAGTTACTCTTGATCTGCCTGGGTACAAGTGACAGCAGAATAAGGCACAACAGAGTAAGAATGATGGACAAGGCAAATATTACCTGAATGTAGCTCAAGACAATGCAGCTGTCAGACCTTCGCAGCCCACAGCCTGTAGCACTCATAGTGCAGGGGCTGCCCCTGCTTTTCAATTGCATTTGCTCTGCAGAGCAACATTTCTGACTGAAACATGACTGCATCTTAGAAAGCATCAGAGAAGGAGCTGGAGGAGTTTGTTTCATGCATCACCTTACCCCAAGCATCCCAAAGCATTTCCCTTGCTGCTGAGGCAGAGAGGCTGCACACTGTGACGGCATCGAACGCAGCATGCTCATGCTCAGCAATTGCTTTCCTGGAGATTGCAGAGCTGAGACCTGGTCAAGAACTCAATCCAAAAAACATCCAAGACGATCTGTGAGCTATTCCCAACATGAAACAAACTGGAAAAGGGACCTTTTTCTTTATGCGATGACCCCATGTGGTAATGAATCCTCTCTGATCCTCATTGGGTAGAAAGGAATTGTTTTGCTCCTTTCACCACAGATGGGGACACTGAGGCACAGCCAAATAATTTGACAGAACAAGTCAAAGACACAGCCTCTCCAACCTCTTTTTCCTGGAGAACAATTCAGAGGAAAAAAAATTGACAGCTCTGATTTATTATAATAAAGAAAGCAAGTTGAGCACCCCTCCCCAAATTTACAACCAAACTGAGCTTCACCCAGAAATTTTATGAGCACAGTGTGACATTCTCCATAGAGACTGAAATGTTTATTTAGCCAAAACCCAATGTGCCCCTGCCGAATGGTCTTAGACATTTTTCAAGCAGCTTTGATTTATACAAAGGCAGGGAGAGAGCTCAGTGCTCCCAGCCCAGCCTCCCTCCCCCTTGCAGAGGGATTTTTCTCCCCCAGTACTGGATGTTTTAACCGCAGCAGTGCTGGGAGCCCTGCCCAGGGTCAAGGCGCTTCTGCGAGCACCAGAGCTCACTCAATTGAAAGGTCACAGGATAGAAATGGAAACATGCCCTAAAAAAGAAGAATTCCCGGGAGTGGGCTCTGGGTAGCGGAGATTGTTTGTCTCTGGCTGTTTACACAAGGAAAAGCTGCTGAGGTTCACAAACAACCCCATCTAGGGCAGAGGCAGTGGCTGGTTTTATAGGCTGTTCATTCAATGACCTTCTGATTATTACCTGACCGTTAGATTTAATGGCTCGGGGAGGCCTGGCTGATTTCCCCTCTCTCCATCACCCTGCTCTCCCTTTTCCGCCTCGTAATGGGCTGCATCTGCCGTGCAGACACGGCAAAGCTGGCGGGTGCTGGGGAGGCTGCAAGGGGGGATGTTGGCTGTGATCAGCAAGAGCTGGGGAGGAGGGAGGGAGAAGGCAGTGTTTGCCTGAGATCCTGCAGACAGCCCAGGCTCCAGGAGGAGGAAATCCTGCCTCCAGCCAAGGACGAGCTGCCCGAGATGGGGTGAGTGCAAATCAAGTTGGGGGGGACGGTGACCAAAGGGGGGTCTCAGTGATACATTATGATGCTTTGAAGCGACTCTGCCCTATATCTTGCAGGGGGAGAGGTGGTCTGGCTCTCCTTGGCTCCAACCTGGCTCTGCAGTAGGACTTGCTCTACCTCCTGGGGTCCCAAAAGCCATCCCAGGCACAGCCCCCCCATCCCAGCATTGCTTGTGCACACACTATTTGATTCAGATTTACAAAATTCAGACTATAAAGCAACCAGGGTTTGCCAGCTCTCTTCCAAGGTCAGACCTGCCTGTGGGTGAAAAACAATGCAAATTCAGTTTCAGCCGAGCCAAAGGTCGAGCTCTGGAGTATCCACTGGGGAGCAAGGCTACAAAAGAGGAAAATGAAGCATTAAACCCCCATCGTGTGGAACAAGGAGGTTCCCGTTTGGTTGTTGTGATCCCTCTCCCCTCAAATCTTTGAAAAACATTGAGCCCTTTGACACGGGATGACAACTCACGTCCCAGTGGGGCTGTTTCCACCCAAGCCATGAGCAAATCTTTACTTTTAAAATGTGGATTTAATTCACAAAGGTACAATGGACTGCAGATGCTTCCCTGAAATGCTTCAGAGGATCCACAGGCTGGAAACATCCCCTAGCTCAGTTTTTGCAGATGGTCTAAGGAGGTTGTGTGGGTCAAATCAAGACAACCAACTTCTGCATAAAGTGGAGCTATGGGAAATGAGGGCTACAGGATTACCAGAGAAAATGGTTTTTCTCTTGAGTCATACATGCTGGAGCAGGCTGGGGGCAATGCAGACATGTGGTCACACATGGAGACATTAATGGGGGTCAGAGCTGGCTCCAGCCACCAGCACCCTGGTAGGAAACTCTCCCCAGTTTGGGGAACCCTGTGCAAATTTTCACTTGGACTTTTAAGCCATTCCCTCTGCCCCCAATCTCCTCTGCAACATTCCTATCCATTATGCTAATGGCTATGCTGCTTACCTGGCCAAAATTTGGGCCTGTCCCCGTTTAACCGTGACCTGCAAAGCCCTTCAAGATCCTCAGCTGAAATGCAAAAGGGGTATCGCTAAGTGAGAGAGGGTAAAGTCTGCCTGAGCCCACGCTTTGGTGACACAGACATTCAATAACTAGACACAGAAGAGGATGATAGCCCATGCTCAGGAAACAATATCTCCCCTAATCCCCAAATTGTGTCTCCTGGGGATCGTTAACCAAATATCTTGTCCACAGCTTAATTGTAGCCAATTATGCCAGCAGGGAAAAGTGCACCTTCATTGTCTGGACACAAAGAAAAGCTGAGCAGGAGAGCTCGGATCAATCTACTCAGAGAAAATGCAACAAATGGGGCTTTGTGAATATCTTTCCTTGGGTTTTTTTTTCTTTTTCTTTCTTTTTTCCCCTTTTTTGGCTTATTGCCAGGTCCAAAAAAAAAAAAAAACTGGGGCAAGGGGTGACAAGGGGGATTGAATTTAGGTCAATCAGAGAAAAAAACCACCAAGCAAATTAAAAAGGAATGGATTTTGTTCAGATTTTAAGCGTTCCTTTAAACTCCTTAAAAATGAAATGAAGAAAAGCCCTAACTGAAAAGGTCATGCTGAATCTAAAAAGAAAATATCAGGGTCTTTTTTTCACGTTTTAGCTGGGGGAAGAGGAAGGTGTGCTGGGAGCATTTTGGTGTCTCAATCCATACTTTTCACTGCCAGGGAAACACTACACCCAGCTCCAGCAATGGCAGAATAGCCTTCAGGCTTCCCACTGCCTTGCGTGCCAATACATCCCAGTGCATCCCAGTGCATCCCAGTGTCCAGTGGCAGCTAGACCAACCCCTTCTGCATGTGCCCCTGCCTGTATTTGCCAGGTACCTTTTCAACCCACGGGGAACTGATGCCCACCTCACTGCCCAGTGCAACGTTGTACCTGATTGCAGGCAGGAACCACAATTTTCTCGAGCCTCAGCCAGCCTTTTCCATCGCTTTCAGGTGTCACCAGCTCCTGGCAGCTCTGAAACGGTGTTGGCTCCAGGCACATTGCCTGCAAGTCCAGGGACCACTGCTTGTGTGGGCAAGGTATCTCTCATCTAGGGATAAGAGCAGGAGTGGATTGTCCATGGTATGTACTACTGGTGGAAGAAGACTCTCAGTCTGATCCATCAAGCCTTTGCTCCTGGGAGAGGAACCAGTTCTCTTGAACCTACAGGATCTCATCCCAAAGCAGCATGATGTTGTGGGCATGCTGGTCACCAGAGCTTGTCCCAGGCACTCTTAGCTGGTTTGCAGAGCGGCTGGGAACTGCTGGCATGGCCTCAGACCTCCAGGCTGATTAAAGGGATGGTGGGGGAAATACAGAGAAAAGCTTATGATACAGGATGAACAAGAGCAAAAGAAATACCAAAGCATGTGGCTAGAAAGAGGAAAAGCAGACACGGGGCCAGCACAGCTAGAGAACAGGCCCGGCAAGGGAGTGGAGGAAGCATCAAAGAGTGAATCTCTGTGTATTTTCTATTAAACTTCTCTGAAAGGCAGACAATTCATTGTGTGTCTGCCTCATCTCCTACACCAATTAATTCAGTAATAGAAAATTCTCACACAGACTCATCAGCTGCGCTCTTCCTTTCATGACTGCTTTCCACCAGCTTATACATATTTAAAATATCCTCAGTCCTCGATTTGCAGCATGGCACACAGCACTGAGAGAAAGTCCTTTCCGAAAAAGTCTCAGACCAACAGAGCCCATCATTTAACACCATGACAAAGGACTATCGGGTAGTGAGTTGCAGGATACAGGGCTGGCTTCACATCCAGCCCAGGCTGGTGGCAGCCAAGAATCACCACTTTATTATGATGTTTTTAACAGTTTTCCATAAAAGGGTTGAGGAACAGGGTCAGGGATTTTCATCACAAAAGTCACCATCACCGATGGATGGGTTGATGGTCCTACAGTGAGTCTTGGACCACAACAGTCTGCTCAGACAGGCATGGAAAGGAAATCACAGCTGGGAGGTGATGCTAAGGGAGGACCTCATGCCTGGCAGGACGCACAACAGAGGAGCCTTCTTCCTCTGAGGCTGCCAGACTCCACGGCTTTCCAATTAAAACAACAAATAAACAAAGCCACCCCTCAGGATAGGAGGTTTTTGAGCCCGCACAGGCAGCTCCATGCTGTGCAGGTCCTGAATCTCAATCTGTGCATGGCCAGGTCTTGGCCAGAGACCTTCACCAAAAATCCAGGGAGCTACAGGGAGGGATGTCAGCAGGCAGTGCTCTTCACCTCAAATCAGTGCCCCAGGTTGTGGGAATAGGGGAAGCTCCTATCGCTCGGGGCATCCTTCTTAATGGTGAGGTAGAAAACAGAGGTCTTGACCACTCATGACCATTAAACTGCTCAGAGAATTGACTGTAAAAATAGTACCTCGCTCAACAGCTCCATTCCCTCTGACACACCCTAGCCATGAACAGAGGCTGTATTGCTTTTAATGCCTGCACAGAGAGGCTGCTAAGGCCTACAGAGAGATGGTGGGATGCATCTGGTGCCCTCCTGCAAGCTGTCAGCAGAAAAATGAATGGTCCTGTCCAAAAAGGGGGGGTTAGGCGCCTCCCTATCCTCCTAACTAGTTGCATATTAGGCTCTCAGCTCGGTGGTGGGTCAGCGCTAGCTTCCTGTCATCTTTCAGCTGGACATGTTTCTTGAAGGCAGTGGCATTTTGCAGGTCTCGGGGATGGTGTGTGTTTGTCTGCAGGGGATTGAGCACGAGCAATGAGGTAAGGAGCGAGATGCTCCCAGCGTGGCTGTCAGATCTCTGGTGTCAGGAGTATCAGTGATGCCGACAGCTGGGAACGGGGGAAAACCAACATTACAAACTGAGCCTAATTGGTCTGGAGCTTTTGGAGAGCAAACAGAGATGCCAGGATGCCCAAGGCTGCCAGTCGGATTGGCGATATGTCCCTGGGAAGACCCCAGAGCTCTGCTCTCCGAGCACCTGGGGTGTTAGCACTGATGCTCTCATCTCCCCAGCTGGTCTTTGCAAGAGTGTCCACTACAGCCCCAAGATCTAATTTTGGTGTTTCTGCAGACAAATCCTCAGCCAGTGCAGCTGGGTCTGAAACCATGTGAAATGTGCCTGCTTTTTGCCAGGCTTCCTAGGGACGCACTGATACTTCTGGCATACTTTTTCAGCTTTTCCGGCCAGCTGACATCTTTCATTCTTGGGCAGTGTTCAGACATTTCTTAAGTAATTTTTCCTCCATCACAGAGTCTGAACCTCCTCCCACCTGCCCTGATATGAGAAGCTGATGTTTGGGTAGAGCAAAGAATCTAATCTCACCCTCCAAAATGCTCCGAAGGTCAGTCTGGTGACACGAGGAGCAGGGCAAAAGGGTTTGGGTTAATAGCTAATATTTACAAAATATGTAATTTCTTAAGAAAGTCTTTTGAAAGCTCAAGTAATCTATTCACGTTGTCTGCGACAAGCATCCAGCCAAGAAATACAATATACTCTGGGTGCACAAGCCAGCAGACAGCACAATTTGTATGCACCACCAGTCTTTGGTAAAACTGCTTTGCTATACAGACCCTTCTCAAAAGGAAGAAATGTTGGGTAGGTGTTTGTTAAAAGCACTGTGTTCACCCTCAGAGCAATGCACAGTAAGAAACTGGAGTCACTACATCTTCTTGGGGGAAAAGTGTGGTGCAGAGGGGTGGCACCAAGGAAGTCTCTGCCAGGAAAAAAATAAGACCAGTGAGATCAGTGGACAAAGTAAAAGCTCTGCCTTTTGCTTTAAAGACTCAAGATGCCTTTTGCCTGCTTTCCCTTCACCCCTAGAATACTCTGCATGGACTGTACAGTGACTCCACTCAGCGAAAAAAAGAGGCAATTTCCACAAGTCTTTATTGCATTTATAATTAAGAGGCACCACTATTTCCTCCCAGCTGAATTGCCTTGGTAGATCAGGGCTTGAAAGGGGCTTGCTTTGAAACAAGGACTATTACTGTTCAATTGGTTATTGATTATTAGCCCATTCTCATTCCTCAGTAAAAGCAGGCATTAAGACAGAAATGCTCTGCCTGAGATCTAAGACTTTGCAATGGCTCTTAGAAAAATGGGGATTATTTATTGAAGTATTGGTCCAGTAAAAGCAAATGTGATGGTATCTATTGATATTTGATTAGGATTTTGCCAAGGGGCCAGAAATACATTATTAAATAAAACTGCTACCTATTAGATAAAAGAAAAATATTACACTGCTGTCCTCTGCTGTCCCATGCAGCTCACATGTCTGTCTCCATCTGTGGTTCCTCATTGCACTCTTCAACTTCTCAGCTCTTTGTGGGGTAGAAACAGTAGTTTTCATTACAGATGTCAAACATCCAGCACAACGGAGCCTGATCTTGGGCTGAGGTGTCTCAGTGTTCCACTAATAATAAACACCAGTGACTGTGATGAATTAGGACATGTTGCAAACACCAAGAAAGGACAGGGAAAAGACAAAGGCAACTGAAGAGATTCGGACAATGGGCAAGAAATCGGGGGGAGGCTTGGCTTGTGGATGAACACACCTGTAATTGCTCAGCAGATGAGGTGGGGAGGAGAGGAATAGTCTTATTTGGGGTGAAATCAGTCTCATTTCCCTTTATGCACCCAAAGTTAAGTATCTAGTTTAAGGTCTCTGAATCAAATGGAGCAAACACTACAGGTGTGATCTGGTTGCTTAAAAAAACCAGACGTCTGTGCCAGTTAAGAAGTGGTAGATCATCCAGGGCACCTCTGCAGGGCTGACATGGGACCTTTGGGAAACTTCCCTCTTCCAAACCAGCAGCCGAAGGCTGTGGGATCCTCCTGCACACCTGGAGACCCAAATCCCATCCATCCCATGGCAGTCCAGTCCCGTGGAGAGGACACTGAAGGAGACTGACATGGCATGAGTCGCAGTTGGGGTGGCCTGTTTATCCCCACGGTTCTTGGGGCACCTTGCTGGCCAGAACACACCTTACTTCAGATGGACAGAGATACATGGGATAGGCCCTGTCCTTCCAGAGTTCACAGGAAGGCCATGGGATTTCATTGTTCCAGCACTCAGTACACTGAAAATGCAGACTTTGGCCCTTTTTCAGGTGTTTTGAGGTCTGATTCAGTCCACAGTAAGTGAGGTGTCAGTGACAACATGAAGTAGAGCTGTCAATAGCCCAGGAGAGCCCTCAGCAAGGCAGTACGCATTTCAGTGCAGGGTTTCCCAAGGGAAGTGCTGCTGAAGGTATACTGGTAAAGGATGAAAATGATGGTTTGTGGGGAGAGGTTACAGTAGCTCCCCATCTCCTTTCGCCCTCATGGCACCTCTCCTTTTCCTTTGCCAGCTTGTTCTTCTCCCATATGGTCTAACTAAATAGATAGTACAACCCAACTCAACTGAGAGCTGCTGGCTTCTACCTGCCCTGGGCATCGGAGGGTGCTGTTCCTGGTTTAGGTAGAATAGCCCTAAAACCAGCCTGATTTCTTCCCACTATATCTGCTGGCTTAAGAAAATCATGCCCTTGTACTGGAAACCTTGCCTAGAATTTTCAAGCCAGAGAGATGTGCACGTGTGCAGAGAAGCACAAACCCACAGGGAGCCGAGCTCTTCTTTGCATGAGCCATGGTGTCAGTCTGGGCACGTTGTGTGCTTGGTACACCCTGAAATCTGGCAGCGGACAACTAAGTATGCAAGCAGAAAAAATACACACAGTGCCCTGGGAAAGCCAGCTTTGCTCAGCCAAAGATATCTGGAGAAAGCTGTAGCACTCCTCAAATGTCTACATCCAGCACAGCAGAGGACATACTGCTGGGAATCAGTGTTGAAAGGCAGTAGGACAAGACAGCTCTGAACCAGCAGCGGCTGCGCAGCCTGGCTAACAGGGACAAGGAGCAGGCTGGAAGATTTCTGGCCCATCCCACCTCTTCGGTATTCATGGCTACCAATGAATATTTTACATGGCTTGAAATATTTACGGTTGGAGTTGACCTTTTTTTGTTGCTGATACATCACGCATGGTTAGATGTGATCATTTCACGGTGACATTTACTGAGCCATGAAAAAGGCACAAACGCCACCAAAGCCACTCCCATGCTCAGCTCAAAAACAAGGAGGGACAACCCTGAACAGATCCAGCATGTTAGTCCCCCACCTTCCCCCCGAGAAAGAGATAACCATGGTGTGGGAGCTCACTCCAGGACTTGAGAAGTGCTACAGCTGAGATGGCTCAACCGATTCAGAGCTCAGAGCTGTCCCTCTGCCCAAGACCTTTATGTGTATTTTAAGTTTCAAGGATTTCAGCAGTTCCCAGTCTCTAGCAGGTGCTGAAGCGGGACATTCTGAAGCATGGGGATAGGTCATGTCCAGAGAGGGAAGCAGAATCCCACACAACTTATGAAAATGGCGGAGAGGAGACCTGGGAGGAGAAGCGGTGCAGGTGTTGCCAGTAAAGTCCTAGGAGGTTTTTTTTAGGAATGGTTGTATTTATAGCAATCTCTCAAAATCAGCTATTGGCCTGGCTAGTGCATTTTCTTTGTCCCAGTTCAATGCTATGAACTGTCATCCTAAAACACACGGTCAAGACACAGCAGTTTAACACACTCCTGTGTATCAGCTGGGCCACAGGACCTGCTGAACACATAGGCTGGCACATCAGGAGGAATGACCCCTTCATCAAAAAAAAACCCAGAGGAATGAAGATACGGGGCTTGATGCTCCTCCATCTCATGGGAATGGCCTCCTCCACAGAAAAAAAGTGATGCAACCTACTGCAAGTAGTTAAAGACCTGTCACATCCCTCACTTTTATGCCAGACTTCAAGTGGCCGGACAGTTATACTCTGATCTCCGCTTCTGTCCCTCTTTATAGGTGTCCCAATGCAAATTGCCATCAGAAAGGGCTGTGAGAAGAGACTGCCCTGATATATCTATTGTTTTGGGGTGGACTTTAGGAACATTTCCATTGCACATTATGTTTTGCAGCTGAGCAACCTTCAGTGCCAGCCAAGCTCAAAGATGAAAGAGGATCACAGCCTCCTCCTGGGACCAAAGGTTTAGAAGGTTTAGAAGCCAGGAACAGGAGCCTGCCCACCAGCAAAGCAGCGGGTGTTGTGCTCCCTCAGCTTGCCCGAGGGTGAAGGGGCACCCCATCACACCTCAGCCCCAATCTGTGGGTTCCCATCAAGGATTGGGTTCTAGGACCAGCTCCAGCCCAGCCCAGCTCAGAGAAGCTCAGCCCATCACAGCTAGACCAGAACAGCTCTGCCTTTCCAAAGCTGCTCTCAGCTCTTCTCCCATCTGCTGCTCTCTGGCACAGAAGCAGCAGCAAGGCAAAGCCTTGGGTATCTGCCACCCAGGCCTACTTTGCATTCAAAGTCATCCCACATGTCTTGAGCTCCCACTCAGCCCAGAGCAGCTGCAATTCCTAAAAAAAAAAAAAAAAAAGTGTCAGAAGATGTGACTTAAAGCAGCATTAAGCACAAGTGATCAGGCCATGCACCAGCAAAAGCTCCCAGTTGTACAGTCCTCAGCTACTCTGCTAGGATTTTGAGAGAGAAACTGCTAACCCTGAGCTGACCTTGAGCTCATTTAAATCAAGTGTTAATAATTCCTCTTCATTTTTCTCCTCTGATACTTTTCCCCCTTATTCTCCCTTTTCCAGCCCATTTCTTCTTCTCCCTCTGTTTTCTCCTTCCCTTTCTCCCCCTGCCCTTTTTCCACTAAAGAAATGAACTAAAGATGAAAAGTATCTGTTTTCTGTTTGCTTTGTGACTGTTATTACTGTTCTCTGTGCCTCCACTGTCTGAATTCTGGAGGCAGGGTGCAGCAAATGGGATGTTTAATCTTGCTGTCAGGGCCATATATCATTCCCCAAGCTCCTTCTGGGGTAACAAGAGCTGCTCAATTGACAAAACAAGCCAAGGAATGAATAAACCAACAAAAAACACTCAGCCCGTGCTATTAATCCACACAGGGCCAAAGGCAGATGCGGGAAGGGAGAAACACACACCAGTGACTCCTGGTCACTGTTGCCTCCTGGAAAAGTTTTGGCCGTGAGGAGTGTGAGCCTCTTCGAGCACGTGTGCCTCTCCCAAAGCATCACCCTGCTAACATGCGGATCCATGAATCTCACTGGCTTGCAACAGCCATGGGAAGCAGCAGCACTTTCCCCAACCCCCACAAGTCTGATTTCTAGGGCGAGATGGACTTAATTTGTATCTCCTCCAGGGCAGGCAGTGGCTTCCGCTGTATCTTGAAAGTGCCTGACCTGTTATGAGGTGCTGCTGTCACCGGGAACGGGGATTCATTAAGGTGATGGAGGGCTGAGTGGAAGTGGCAAGCAAGGGTTGCATTTTGGGAGCTGCCTTGCTCAGCACGCCGCCTGCGGCATTTTGCTGCAAGCCTGCCGCACACCCAGCAAATCAGTCTGCTTATTGTGAGCAAAGGGGTGCCTTTGGGTACCAGCATGTCCCGGGCGGCAGCAGGTCACGCAGATTCTGGCAGGAGATTTGTCTCTGTGCTTTCAAGCTGAAAACAACCTGTCAAACTAAACTCCTCCATTAGGAGCTGAACCATGATTTCTTCCTACATCCCCTTCTGAAACAACCAGTACTGACCATTTTTAAGATCTCCCACAGGGATGTCAAGACTGATGCAAAGCCCAGAGGTCTCCAGGATGGAGCCACCCAGCCCTCACACCATCCCCACCCATAGAAACACCCCAAACACAGATCCAAACACTTCACCTGCCTCCAAGCCTCAGATACAGTCCTTGGAGACCTTGGCTTGATCATGGCAATGCCTTGTCCATAATGGGTGTCATGGTTTCAGCTCCGTCGGTCACAAAGCACCATGAAGCCACTCACTCACCCCCCACCCCCACGCCTGACCACGTTGGGATGAGGAGAAACTACAAAGGCAGGCTTGTGGGTCGAGACAAGGACTGGGAGGGATCACTCCCCACTTATGGTCACGGGCAAAAGACAGGCTCAACTTGGGGAAGAAACAAAATCCATTTAATTTACTACAAATCAAATCAAAACCAAAACACAAGGGTATTAGGAAGGGAAACTAAACATCAGAACAACCTCCCCCCACCCCTCCTGCCTTCCCGGCTCAGCTCCATTCCCGGTGCTTTCTACCTCCTCCCCCCGGCGGCACAGGGGAACAGGGGATGGGGGTTGAGTC
>VYZV01009263.1:256760-347218 GCA_013401275.1 Pandion haliaetus
TGGGGGGGAGTTGTCCTGGGGGGATTGCTGCTCGGGGATTGGCTGGGCATCGGTTGGCGGTTGATGAGCAATTGCATTGTGCATCACTTGCCTTTTCTTGGATTTATTTCTCTCTCTTTTTGTTATATTCCTTTTCACTACAGCTATTATTATATTTTTGTTATTATTGTAGTTTAGTTTAGTTTAGTTATTAAACTGTTATCATCTCAGCCCCCAAGTTCTACTTTTTTTTTTTTCCGATTCTCCTCCCCATCCCACTGGGAGCAGGGAGGAGTGAGTGAGTGACTGCATGGTGCTTAGTTGATGGCTGGGGTTAAACCATGACAATGGTGCAGAGCAGTGCAAAATTACAGTGCTAATCAAAGCTAACTGGTATTCACATATGTAAAGCTGTGGTGGACCAGACAGGGCACTCAGCACACCAGGATGAAACCCTAAGGATTTCAAGCACTCACTGCTATTCTAATTTTATGACCATTTGATCAATAGCCACATACCTACTGTAAGAGGTAGAGCAAGGAATGCAGGACATGCGGAAATAAGAGAGAAAACATCTGTGTTTGGAGCCATTATTTAGAAATGACATTCAGTTCACCAGGAGCTGAACCAGGAGCCCTGAGCTTGCTTTGCAGAGTCATGGGATGGCATGGGCCTTGCAAGGTCAGCTCTACAGCAGTGTGGGATTAAAAAAAAAAAAAGAAGAAGAAGTAAAGAAAACCATTACAAATGCAGTCATTACTTCTTTTAAGAAGACATTCTGTCTGCATTGCCTTTCCCCACACCTGTGCAAGCAGCAGCATGTTAGAACAGGACCATGGTACCCTCCTGAGCAAAGATTAATAATACAAAAAAAAACCCCAAACAACAAAAAAACACCCCCCACAACCTAGATAAGGATCTGCTGTCACTTTCAATCAAAACACTCATCAGCATCCTATTTTCCCCCAAACTGTCACCAGCGTTGCAGCATTACGGCTGCCCCCTCTCCACTCTCTGTGTTTGCAGCAGGGAGGTGAAGGATGTCAGCTCCTCCTTGGCAGGTTTCCCAGCACCCAGACCCCACTACCAAGGACCCACCAGCTCATGGTCTGGGCAAACTGGGCCAGCAAAGCTCCCCCAGTTCTCTGCCTCTCCAATGAGGGATCTCCCGCAGTACAGGTTCCCATTAGTCTTCTATAGTCAAAGCTTGTTTAATTATTAGCCTTCACATTGCTTCAAAACCAACGACAAAAGAATGCCTGTAAAGCTGCAAAACTGAGCACTGAGGAAGGAGGAAGTGCCAAATTTTGCCACCTCTTCACCTAAAGCTGGGTGCAGAATGACAGAACCAGCAAGGTCCCAGCAACCCGGGGCTCCTGCTCCCCTTCCTGGCCTCATGTGAATTGCACAAAGCTAATGGAAAGATTCTCTTAAATTCACATCCCTGAGATATTGAGGGGTGGTTGAGGTGGCTTTGATGCCCTTCAGAGGTGCTTCCTCCATCCCCAAATACACTTCTGAAATAACTAGAATGATTCACAGCTTCCTTCAGTGAGAGGACCTGGGATGAAACCCAACTTTGATGGCTAGTATTGGAGAGATGAATCCCTGCCTCATGTTACTGGTTAGTCCTAATGTAGTTTAGATTACTCAGAAAATAAATGGGAGAAAAAGTTACTCTGGATCCTAGTTAAATAGCAGCTGAACAAAACTGAAAGAGAGCCTTGGCTGGAAACATCCAACAACAGGGGTGTCCCAGAGCTGAGAAATACATGGCACACAAAGTCTACTTCATGACAACTGCAAAGAAAGTAACTTTTCCTGGATTTTTCCTTGCTCTGAAGAACCCCATCTCGGCATGTATGAAAGCCACTAGACAATCAGTCTGGATTAGCGAGACATCTGATTAAAATGAGCACCAAGAACAATGGTTGCTGATGATGAGTAAGATTGGATTTAGGTCACATTAAAACACTGTGAATAAATCATCCCACTAAAGACCAATTACAACAGATTCTTTGATTGACGAATGAAAGAAAAAAAAAAATCTTCTGATGCATTTCTGATGATTTCTAGGCTGCTCTTTAACCATTCTCTGCCCAGAACTAAGCAAAACACTTTTCTGACAAAAGGCTGTGAGCAGGTTTCTTGCTCCTTGAGGCTTTTGAAAGAGTGGCGTGGAACAGAGCAGAAACAGACTCAAAGGTACTTCTTCCAATTTAACCTAAAGCAGGCAAGATTGTGGCTGTGGCTCTCTGTAGCCTGGTGGAATAAGGACCAGACTCTCCTTGTGAAGGGAAGATTAGCTGTCCCCTGACCCACACTTTGTATAACTCAGCCTAGTTCCCCTTTTAAAAGCTCCGTCTTAAAACCCATGGCGGAGCTTTCCCCCAGAATTATAGGTGTACAGAACCTGCAAAAAGTAGCCTGGCTGGAGTCTTCTCCTGAAACCTCCTCTGAGATCTTTTTCAGCTTGTGACTCTCCTTTTCCAGTATGCTTCTGTTCTTCCCCGGGCAGCTTTGCCTCTCATCCCTCCTCTGTCCTGTCTTCTCCCTCTTAGTGATTCTATTCCTCCTTTTCCAACAACTATAATAACTTCTATTTAAATTTCAGGAGGCAGAAGGTAGCCCCATTGAAATCAAAGGTTAAACCACCATTTTTTATTTTTTTTTAGCAAAGCCAGGATTTCATCTTAAATCACCCTCTAAAATAAAGAATAAGTACAAGGATCTTTAAGCTGGGTAATACACGATCATCCTGGCTTATTGTGCTAGATGTATGGCTTCCCCTAGCCAACAACCTTTATCCATCTCATACATCAAGTGCCTTTTTATTTGCCACCAGTTATTGTTGCTTGATCTGTGTTCACTGAGGTCTTAAATTATTATTTAAAAAAAATAATCTCCCTATTGTCTCTCTTGAAGATACAAAGACCAATCCAGGAACAAAAGGAAATTCCCCCTCTTAACGGCTGACTGACTTGGATACAAAGCTCAACCTGACAAAGCCCAAGTGGATTGCAGAGATTGCTACCTGCTCTATGCAAATGGTTCATCCTAGACTTAACCAACCGCTCTCCCTCCCAGCAGCGTCTCACCCACCACTGACCAGTGCCCTGGGACAACAAGTCTCCTATATACTGTTGCACCTTTGAGAGTGCCCTCAAAATCCAGGCTTAGAGAGTACAGAAACTCTTCTGCAAATGCACATCCCTATGTGTGCAAGCATGCAAATGCAGAACCTGCTAAGGGCCATTGGGCAGCAACTCTCCTTTTGGAGCCTGGTCCTTGAATCCTTGAGCTCTGGAAAAATTTTCCTGGGTCCTTGTTTACCTTGGGAAGTCACAGCTAACCGTGTCCTCCATGGGGCAGTCACTGGCACAGCTGTGTTGGAGACTGGGCATTGCTAGCTGCCGAGAGAGCTGTCCTGTCCATACGATTGTTTTAATGATCCCCAAGCTGCTGCAGAAAGGTTCCTATTCTGTACTAAATATACCTGGACTGCCCCCAAGGTGAAGGAGAAAGGATTAGTTACTAATCTTTTCTGATAGATAAGACCAAGTTAACAAGTTTATTGATTTTGATAAATAAAGCTCTTTATGTTGCTGCCTTGGTTATATAAACACACACATATATTTAGATAAAGTGCGTGTCACCAACCCTGTGTGCTGTGACTTAGCAGCATCCCTGAAGCATGCTGGGCCAAGCCACCCTTGGAAGTTCTTGAATTTAGATCCCTTGCTCCCACCAAAAATATTGCAGGACTATGCCATACCTTTGCTAAATGCCTGTAAAGCACCTATTGGTTCTTATTTAATTGCCAGCAAAAAAACGTGAGAAGCTGAGCAGAGCTTGCTCTAACCTGCCTCGCCATGGGGGACATGCTTGCTAGGAATCAATGGCATAATCCATTTTGTTCTGTCTTGCAATACACTCTTACATTTAATCCACAAGGGCACTGTAGTTTTGGTGCCAAATTAGTGCTGGCACAGAATACGTGCATCACCTGCGCCTGGGAAATCACCTCTACAAATTCCTAACTGTATTGCATTTGGCATCTTTTACAATACAGAGGTTACACAGAGTTTAGTTACAGCTTTGACATCAGTGCTGAAGCACCATGGGAATTTGGTTCACAGCCTGACATAACGCAGAAAACGACCTTCCTTCCTGTAAAGATATGAATTACAGTAGATCTTTAAGTATATGTTACTAGCCACCATAATGCAAGAATATGTATGATTAATCACAGTATGGGTACCTGCATATTCCTATATTTGTATGACAGCCCCAGTACAGTCTGAAGAGCCTGGCAAAATTCACATCCTGACATAAAAATATTCTTGATTAACAATATTCTTTATTATCCATATAATCAGTCAATCACTGATTTCAGTTTCATAAACCGGTGACCAGATAAGGTTAGGAAGAACTCAGCTTTTAAAAAAGTAAATAGAGGATAAAGATAAGTGAAAGGGAAATCAATAAAAAGATTAAGACATTTCTATGAGTCACCTAAATGAGACAGCTACAAAGGAAAGAAAAAAAGTATTTGTCATTATAATATAAGCAAAAGGGTAGATGGTTTCATGAAGTATTTTTTATTCTTTTCCCAGATTCGATTCTGCCTACCTAAAATTCTTTGAGCAGTGAACTCACTAGAGGAGTCCAGACATTAAAGCTCCTCTCCCAATAGACACATTAGAAGACCAGCAGGGCTTCCAGCAAAACTAGACTCAACTTTCCTGCTTGTTTGAGAGTAACTGTCAAGCATAAACTAACACAAATATTTAAAAACCTTTCAGGGTTTCTTTATACATTGCAAAGAAATCACAGCATGACAGAATTCACTTTCTAAAAGACATCCTTTGAAGGTCACCTTAAAAAATCCCAGGAGAATGCAAAGCATGGAGCAAAGACCAAAATGCCTTAAAAGGAACTTTCCCGGCCATCAATTCAGCCCTTGCTATTGCTGGCAGCCACATAATAAAACCTATTCATAAAGCTCCATTTTAAACTACGTGGGCCTCTTGCTGCCACCACTCCTGCTGGAACCTGTTCCAGGACCTCACTCCTCCCAGCTTCAAGACCTTCTAATTTCCGGACGCGGTTTATTGATGGCCATTTTGTAACTACTTGGTCATGGGCCAGCCTCGTCCCTTCGTTCTCCTCACTGCATGGCATGTCCCCACACTGTGCTGCTCTGCTCGAGGAGAGCCATCCCATCTGCTCCTACGCTTCCCTGGGCACACCAGGACGGGATCTGGGGGGCTGCTTGCAGCAGAAGGTCCCCCTGTGGCCCCTCTGCAGTTGATGGGGCGAGAAGTGGCTTTTCCAGAGCGAGATTTGGAGCAGATACCTTCGCCTCTTGCTCTGAATCACCTGCTGAAGGAGTCCTTCCCTTTTCATCGACAGGGCAGACTTTAAAGAGATTAGGCTGCCTCAGCTGAAGTAGCCTTTTGTGAATAGCTGTCCCCTGTTCTGCTTTTGAGTGTCCCCTTCCCCAGTCACTCCAGAAACCCTTATCCCAGATCTAGCCCGAGTCCCCCACTCAGATAACGTACAAAAGGGGCAGCAAACACCTACATGCATTCAGTCATAAAAGCCATGAATTAGCCTTGATGTCAGGAAGAGAAAAAATTTCTCTGGAAGGCAAGCTTCAGGTTATACCAGTCTTCACACCAGTACTGCAACGCTGCACATCTTCCTGCCCTCAAAGGAGAGAAGATCTCCTCAGATAACAAATAGAGCTACTTGTCATGCAGAGAACTGGAGAGGAGACAAGACCTTGTAGGTTTTACCTGGATATATCTCCCTACCCAGGTTCTACATCAGGTGGAGGTGTACAGCCGGAGAGAACAGTATTCATCTCCTCCAGCAACTTCAGAGAAAAAATCTACATTTTACTGGTCTCTACAGCAAGACAGGTTCCTGGCACCGCGGGAGCTGGCGGGCTCTATGACATCTCCGCTGCAATGGCCTGAACAGCATTGTCAAAATCTCCAAGAGCAGGAAATAATTGAAGCAGGGACAAAGATCTTCAGGAAATTCTAGCAGCTTCAATAGCAATTCTTGTGTAAACAAAACTGAATTAATTTATGTAAGAAAATGTTGTATTTGATTTTTGGTTTTTAATGGATTGTTTTTGCCCCAGGATCATTTTAATTGTGTGTGGTTTTTCTTATGTTTCCAGTGTTTAATGACATGACTTCAGTGACAGTACATAAAATGACATGTCACTCCATGTTAGTGGTGACAGAAAGAACATGACATATTAGCTGCTACTCCTGCCATGCCATAGTGTGATGGAACATGTCATACTGGAAATGCAAGAACCAATACAGATTGTACTTTTATTTTGACCATTTCCCACTTTTTGAACAATTAAGCCAATTTCTACTTGCTACTAATTGAGGGAAAATTTTATAAGGAGTCACCTGTTTGTTCTGTAATGAAAATTTGACACTTCAAACAAGAAAAGAAGACAAGTACTTAGCACACTAATTAGACCAGAAACTATTTTCAATATCCAAGGAAGGTGATTCCAGTCTAACACTGAGCAACACTACAGCTAGCTACTGCCATACAACCCTGCATTCTCACCTCCATTTAAAGAACTCAAAGCCCTTTGCAAACACTAATAAATTAAAATTGGTTTGTTTTTTTTTTATCTCCATTTCAAAGGCAGGTGTAAAAGGAGGGAGGAGATGGAGAGGGATGAAGGGACTACAACTGTGAAGGAGCTAAAATGGTTTTCCCAAGGTCCCACATACATCCTTGAGCAAAACAGAACCTGCGGCTTCTGCCGTCTAAACCCCACTGCTGAATTCACTGGAGGCTAGAAGCTGGGAAAGGGCATCAATAACAAGGAATGGTAGAAAAATAGAATATATTATCCAGAGCCCAGTGCACTCTATCCTGACCTTCCTCACCTAATAACCTCTGATGTTCAAAAAAAGAACAACCTTCACAAATGCCCCAATTATTCCTCTCCTTTGGTCATTGCTAACTGCTCCATAAAATGCATGTTTATGCCACTTTTGGTGACAAATTTAGCCTGCTAAGGAGTGGTTACACTACTGTTTACTGAAGCAAATCACTGTTGCCATTTTTGCAGCTCCCAGGCAGTATTTTAGGTGCCACAATATTTTCTTCTGTGTATGCAGGGCAATCCTTTAGCACCTTGTGTGGCTGCAATTGTTTTATATGTAGATTGGAGACCAATGCTCTCCCAGGCACAACCAGAAATGGTAAAAGAGCTGCTAACAATGGGAATTTCTCCTGCATTCCTGTGTCAAGAGCTTGTGGCTTTCCAGGGAGGAAAATCCAAGCTTCCCTTGAAACCCTGTGTCTTCAGAAGGTTCTCGCTGACCATGACACACAAGAAAGCCACAAGCAGGAAATCCTCAATTGCCATGGATACAGCACTGGCTCTGTGAAGGGCTTTGAGAAAAAAAAGGACAGTGAGAGCAAGTGCTTGCAAGATCAGAGGAGCAGACATAGCCCCAGCCTCCCGACCATGAATTGCCCTGGCATAGGGATGGAGCCTGGCTCTGTCCTCCCAGCAAACCCTTCGGTGTACCGCAGGTGCTGGCATGAGAGCTGTGTGTGCAGCTCTGACCCGCAGCTCTTTTCTTGCTTCCCACCTCTTGGCTGGCAGGTCCCATTTCCTACCCTGAAACTTCTAGAAGACCATCACAGACTTCTCTCATCCCATGCTTGAGTAGCATGGAGCATGACCCGCAGTGTGGCTCCATGAATGACCTTCAGGTCATTGTCCTCCACATTTCAGCAGGAGCCACTATGCAGAAATTGGATTGGCATCATCAACATGTTGCAGCCCTCCTTCAGACCTCTAGATTATACCATTATAACCACACGAGCAATTGCAGCACTCACTGCCAGGCCAGAGGGTTGAGCCTATCTCCAGTGGGAGGTTTGCAGAGCAGTGACACCAGTCCTCTCCATATGCCACCTTCCCTTTTCCTTCTCTAGGAAACTTCACAGCTCACCTCCACCCAGGACATGGCTCTGATCCATCACTGTGTTACTCCAGCTTTATGCACTATAATGCCCCAGACCGGAGCCAGGAACCAGGCCACATCATCTCTGCCCCATTTATCCATGGCTGCATGCTGTGGGAATCGTTGGCTCCTGCCCTTTCACCCTCAGGGCTTTCATGGGGACACTCAAAATGCTTAGTATAAGGGAGTTTGCTCCCAACAGAATCTGATGCTCAGCAGGTCCTTACGATGGCCAAACACTTAGAGGTAAAGGCAGGTGTAAGCACAGGACAGGCTGGCTTGAACTGAGAAGAGCCAGGATGCTTCTTTTCTTCTGTGTCACTCCAGAAAACAGTCTGATTTTCCCAGGTCTGGGCTCTGTAGAGTGGGATCAAAGTGCTTCCCTCTCAGAAGGACATCAGGCAGTAAGGATGAGAGCTGAGAAATCCTGGAGCTTGTCTAAGTACCAGACCCTGAGAGAGTTCTCCCTCTACATTGATTTCCTTTTATCTTTTCCCATAAATCAGTCTCTTCAACTCTTATGTCCTTTTCTCTTGCTTCTCTCTTAGCACGCTCCAATCCATCAACCTCTCTGTGATGCCAAATGCCCACAAATGAACGTCCTGTGCCATTCCTAGCTCAACACAGCTGTCAAAGAAAAAGACTAAATTCCCCAGCAGATTCTGAGTTGGGTGACATTTCGGAACACTTGATAATGGGAAATCCCCAGTTCTTCCCACATATATTCTGGGACTAAAACAAAGTCGATGGGGACTGTTCAGTCTACACCAGGCAGGTAAGACTCAACATGCCAGCACCTGCTCCATAAATTCAGTCATCACCAACATAATTTTAAAACAGCCCTTCATCCTAAATAATGCAATAGATGTAAATGAGGACTGGTGTGTTGATATATCAAAATTTTACATGGACATCTAATCTACATATTTGCAGTCACAACAAAGATTAATACAGATACCCAGTGTAGTTCTATGAGATCTATTAAATGTATTACCCTCTCCATCAGAAAGCTATATGTGACAGAGTATTCTCTCCTGAACCAATATGAGTAGGCTTGGGAGTGGGAGAAGTCATTTAGAAAGAGTGCTCTAAATGTCAAGTCTGTCATCTATGTTATTAATATGTTATGAGTGGACTCTAGGTGATGCTTGCTGTGAGATGAACATTATGAATGGAACAAGCTGCATGTACAATTAATATTCCTCTTGATATATCATTTGTAAGTGTTTCAGAGAGGTTGTAAACAGGAAAAGCTTGGTTAGAGATGAATGAATTAAAGGGAAGGGTAATGAAGAAAGAAAGAAAGGGGGAGGGAGGGACTAAATCCCCACATCTGATGATGTCCCTGGTCTACCACTTGGAGCTGGGTCTCAGCACGGGGCAGGCAAGATGGACTGAGCTGTTCCTTCCTTGGCTGCTGTGCTTTTAGGTAGCTCAATGGCTGTCTTAGAAAACCAGTAATGATCCCAAGTTGCTCATTAAACCATGCAGTGAGTTCCCATCCTCCTGATGCCACTGTCTAACCCCACTTCTAGGCATAGTTCAAGGTGGGCAATCCTCAAAGCCAGATCTGTGGAGGATGATCTTCCCTGGGTGAAATAATGAGAACTAGCAAGCAAAAAGAGAGGTGTGAAAAGAGATGATTACTTAGATAATTAACCTGCTAATCATCCCCTGGTATGATGGAAGCATAAAAGCATCAGTCTGCCTCTCTTAGGAAAGGAGGGAGATTTCCCAGATAGCTTTTCTGAGATAGGGCCTGAGTTCAGCTGCCCTTACAAAAACCTGCAGTCTCCTTCCAGGGTCGTCTGGGACTGGGCCACTCTAAGTCTCTAAGCCAATTCCCATCCCAGTGCTTCATGGATGATGAACAGTTTGGTCTCATCAAAGACCTGGTAACAAGCTGCATCCACCACTTTAGTGGTCTGTATCCAGTACATTTCTTAATGTAATACAAAATCAGGTTCAGCAGCTGGAGACACTGGATAATGATCGTGATTCTTCATGGGGGAAGCCTGTCTGCCCCTCAGCAGGTATTGGGGCCGTTGGTAACCACAGCAGAGTTAGCCTCTCTTGAACAGGAGGGATCAAGAAAAAAATTGATGAAACAAAGACCCCTTCCTACGTGGTAAAGGGGGACAGAGAAAAAATCTGAATCTGTAGTAAACGCAGCAAACTCAGTTCATCTTCCTGAGGCAAAAATATCATCTGGAGTCATGCAGTGACCCAGGATCCTCAGGTCTCAAGGGGTTTCACCTGCCTTGGGCCCCTTTCTGCTCAGTCACCAAGTACCACACTTGGTTAATACAGAAGATCTTAAAACCAAGCAGAGTAAATGAGCTGGTTCACCAGCTGCAGAGAAGGAAGAGGTGGACAGACTCAGCATCCCTGTGGGAACATCCAGCATTGCTTCAGAGCTGGCCGTTGCACCTTGTGCTGCTGGCTACATTCATTTTTTACTTTCGTAAGAAAACAGCATGGTACCTGGGGTACAATATCAGGCCAGCCTGCCTACTTCCTAGCACATAAATGCCAGCAGCCTTTCCCTCCCTCAGACCTGCTATCTGTGCTAGCTTCACATCTCCTCTCCCAGGAGCAGGCAGAGAGAAGGAACGGCCAGCGGTGTCCCCTCCATCCACCCCCACCCCTCCAGGGAACAGGACTATGCACACAGCATGAGGAAGGGTTACAGGGAGATCAAGTTGGAAATGTAACTCCTCAGCACTAATTTTGGCCTCATTACTGCATGTTTTGCAGGCATCCTTGGGCTCCCCGCAGCTCTAGCTGGGTAATGAGGAAATGGCAATCTTGGCTGGTTACTTTAGATATACATGCATCATCAGCCACTCCTGGAGGGACTGCTCTGCTGTGGGGACAGAGCTCTGCTGGCCACGGTCTAGACGGGGATTTCTGGCATCGTGTTGGATCATAACAGTCAGCCAGATCTCCTTTCTGAGCTTGTTTTTGAAGAAAGGGCGTTTGATGTGGTTATAGCCCTGGATATTACCTGGCAGCTCCTAAAACCCTGGTCAGGGCAACTCAGTTATACTTTGAAACATCCTGAAAGTAATGGAGAGTATGTTAGTTAGAGAAAACCAGGTAACTTCTAAAATCACACCTTTGATCGTTGTTTAGAGAAAACCCAGAAACGTATGTGTCTTGGGGATGAACATAGACTGCAGAAAGATCAGGGTGAGGATGGAGAAGGCTGAAGCCCACTGGGGGAAAACTTGAAGGATCGTTTTGGCCTGTTCCCTGGTGATAGGTGCTGTATAAAAATAGAACAGCAAGACAGCACAGTCTAAATAAAAGATGAAAGGCAGCCAGTGAATACAAAAGATAGCCAGCAAAGCACCCAGGTAACAATACCATAATGAGCACAGTACCTATTACATGCAAGTAGTAATTCCAGTACATGAATGGTCTCACCTCCATCTCATTTCCCAAGCATCCCCATAGAGGTACATCTGAAAGCTGATAGCATCTGTGCTGTGCCTGCCCTCTGGACAAATTGAGGACTGTAGTCTCCATAGTTAACAGCCTGGTATCTCCCACCAGAGTAAATTCACACCAAATGCGACATGAAAAACCAGCATGCAGTGTTTGTACTTCATGTGAGTGACAAAACCACTCCTGACAGCCTGACTTTGCACTGCCTTAATGCTTTTCAAGCATACATCCCAGAGGATTTCTCTCTTGATAGGGCCTTCCACATGCTTTTAAGAGAGGCTCAGATCAAAGAGGGCCATGGAGGATCAGAGAACTGGAAGAGCCCCTGGTGCCTGTGTGAGTAGTATGGTCTTCAGTGAACTAGAGCAGGCTGCTCTGAAGGAAGACCATGCTTATCTTCCTCATGCCTGGAACAGTCTGGCCCTGCATAAACCACACAAATTCAGTTTGTTCAATCCTGAGGAGGTGAATTCAAGCCTTGGTCAAGTTTTCAGAGCCAGAGGACTTTGGACAGTTGTGTCCCTCCTGCCTGTAGTGGAGGAGCTCAGATCTGAGCTGGTATCTCTCTTTTTGTTTGGGTTCCCCACCAGGATAACCAGCCCTCCAAACCTGCAGCTAGCCCGCAAGCCAGTGTCTAGGCAGTGTGCACCACCAAGGAGACTGGCTTGCCATGGGAAGCCCCATGATAGCATAAATCATGGTCACAGTGAACTCATAAAGGTTATACAAATTCTCAGTCACAGATACCCAGTAAAATATCCAGACACAGGAACTAGAAGGAGTAAGGACCATACAGCCCCCTTCTATCACCAGTTTCCACAGAAAAGCTGGTAAAACCAGAGGACTCAAAGTGTGTCTGTTTTGCATATCTCCAGGCTGTAGAGCTTGGCACCCAGAGCACAGATAAACCTGTAGCAAAATACCAAAAGTGTAAATACAAAGCGTCACAGAAAGAGAGACCGGCAGTGCCTCTCACGTGTTGCCTTCCCCTTTAGCAACAGGAACAGTCATGGATACACCGGGAATTTTCTTGATTGGTCTATTTTTTTGAGAAGCACACACACCAGAACATAAAGAGTAGAAAAAGGGCAGGCAAGAACCTGCAGATCAAAAGCTCCTCTGCTCTTTCAGTCTTCTCCAAGGAACAGCTTTGGGACCCTGCAGCGAGCCATCTCTGCCCAAAGTGCTCAGAGGTGCATCGCCAGCACCGTGTTTCAGTGTGAGATGGGACCAGATGCTCAGACTCCACACCAGCAGCCCTTTCACTTAATGATGTGTCAGTGGTCCTACAGAGTGTTATCAAACCTGATGCTCCTCACCTGCTTGCGGAGCCAAGCGTCATTGTCCCACCGGGTAAAACACAGTACAGAATCTATGAAGGAAGGAAGGCAGAACTTTGGTTAGATAAACTAATGATGCTCCACTGACTTACACTAATGCTTCACTGCTTTGCACATGCTGAGGATCTGCTCAGATAGTAGTGCTGGAGCTTTTCTGGAGAGGAGTCCCTTATAAAATAAGAGGGTTGCAACAATCACATGGAAACAGGAGCTGCCTTTTACCCTTCATCTGATAGTGCAGCTGGGCATGCAACTTGAAGATTAACTCCATCCCATCCAGATCCAGGAGAGTCTGAAATCTGAGTGAGCAGCTTGGAAAGTAGCATCCGCAGTGGTGGGGGTGGGGCAGAGAGAGCAGGACCCACGCCACAGCTCCCAGCTGGCTCAGCTCTACGGTGGCTGAGCACAGAAAAAGAGAGGAGGTCTGACTCCGACCTGCTGTCTTTCCCGGACTCAACAGCACAGACGCAAGAGGCTGATGGAGGCTGGACCTTGTGACAGAGCAAGGAAAAGATGCTTCTGCAGAACACTAATTGCTTTGTTCTGTGCAAGGAACAGGAGAGGGGAACAATTTCACCATACTGGAAAGCCAGATGAGATGGACTTACTGTCTCCAGGAATTCAGATGAGATGGACTAACAGCCTGAGGGTTATGAATCTAGGAAGACACAAAATGCAGAGAAAACCTTCCCTTGATCAAAGCCACATTCCTGGCGAAGCGTGACTAACAGCCCTCGCAGGCCTGGCTGGCTGCTACCCTCTCCTTCCACTACAGGGAGCCTTCTGGGTGCCATCGCTGAGGCACGACTTTCATTTATTCCTCTGTTTACAGGGACTGGTCATTATTTACTGAAGATCCTCAATGCCTCAACAGCGTTTGGAACAAGTAGGAAATACTGCATTTGTAAAGAGATAGTCAGAGATGACAGAGAAGAAAAGGCCCCCAGTAATTGCTCCTATCTATCACACTGGCTTCTCTGCTTTGCTCACACCAGGCTCTGCTGCTGTTAATGCAGGCTATGGGCACTCCCTGGCTGGAGTGGGGATGGGTTTTATGCTTCTGCCTTCCCTTAATTCATGCTTTACAGCAACACATGTTGTTTCTTTCAAAGACAAGCAACGTGGAAGCAGAGCCCGATTAATTCTGAAGATGGACTTTGCAGTGAGATGGCATGGAAGTGAGAGAGTTGGGGGCAGGAAGGAGCACCAGACTCACTGTCTGCACAAACACGTGTCAGAATGTGCACACACATGTACATATGTGCTTTCTTCCAAAACTTGTGCTGTTACTTGCCATAGCCCAGGCTCAGCGGTTCTCCATAAATCAAACCTGTTGCAAAGCCCTGTGTAATGCTGGGAGTTTTTCAATCAAGTTTGATGAACGTTGGAGCTATTATTTCAGGAGGGAGGTGGCTGTAGTAACTTCATACAAACCACTTCTTTGTGGCAATGCTAATGAGTCATGAAGCTTATACCGTTAATGATGCCATTGCAAAATGCTCCCAGAAGGATGCAATTAAGAAAGGTTGGTGATAATGGGCATTAAAGAGACATTTTATCAGCTCTCTGTTGGGTGGTTAAAAGCTGCTCAAGCAGGCATGTACCTGAGTACAGCTGCAAGGATCCCACGTTCTCTTCTTCTGCATCACCTCTTGCCCCAGTCTTCCCTGGTCTGTGGTTTCTATGGTTGCCATCGTTAACACTTTCTGTACAGTAACTCTCATGCCATGCAGGCTTCTCTTCAGCAGCCAGAAGATTCACCTTTTCCATCACTGGAGCCCTTGACCGTCAGACAGGCACTTTCAGAGACACTAGCTGGTTGCACTGACTCAGGACATGAGATGTTCTTGTTCTTGTTCTTTTCACCAGTTCTTCTGCTGTTTCCTCACCTCACAGCATTCCAGTAACACACTGCTGTTATTAAGGTAGCTGTGTTATTCATCCCAGCTGAATCCTGACCCTACTGAGCTGGTGGCTGCTTACACTCAAGGCAGTGCCTGCTGAGAAGAGCTTATCATCCTGAAGAGACAAGACCAGAGAGTAGGAAAGGAAAAGGAAGTCTATAAAGAGGGATTAACTAAACCAAAAACCACCCAGACGACCAGTAGGAGACTGAAATCTCTAAGGCGTATTTATCCACCTTGGTGATATACTTATTTTGGGTTCACTTCATACTCCCAGGAAACTTCATGGTTTACTTCAGCTGTTAGTCCAGAAGTCTGCTTTAAGTTAAGATGAAGTATTCTGGAGTCCACTGTTTGTCTCTACAGGCCATATAAGGCACTTAGAGGTCTAGATTAGATGGAGACATCTAGTTATGGTGAGATGGATCCCACCCCTGGTTTACCAGGGCAAAGTCTTAATTCCTCTGTCTGTGCAAACTGGGCAAACTAGCATCTCTCGTAAGAACAATATATTAATTAAACTGAAATAACTACCTCTTGCCTTATGTCCATCTTCCAGTGCCTTTGCTTATCAGATAAGAGTCCTTAAGCTGAGCAGGTATTTCCTAATATCAATGCAATGGTCTATTTGATGTAGGGTTTCCAGACTGTACCTCACAAAGACATACACTGGACAAAACATGTGAATCTTTAAACATCAGAATAGGCCATGGCTGAACACATGACCCAAGACTAAAGCAGCATAGGATCAGGGAGAACATAAATGATTATATCCACCACACTATCCCTGCAGCTGGTGGTGAGGAAACAATCTATGTTCATCTTCATCTTGCCTTCATCTATGGCAAATAGCTTTTTCTTCATTTCAATACAAACCACAGCTTTCCAGAATGTTTTCTTTAAAGCAGCTATTAAGAACGAAGGGCTAAGGTTGCCACTTTGTGTCTCTAACACAGTACAGTATAACCAGCAGCTAAATTACAGCAGGCCAGACAAAAGGGCAATGAGTCTCCGCTAGCCTTGCAAAAAAATTGCTCAGGTGCACTAATGCATCTTCTTGAGCAATGTCTCCTCCAGTGAAATTCTGCTTGCTGAGGTGGTCCTTAATCAAAGAAGTAGCTATTACCTGTGACACGACCAGGAATTTGATGGTTTCCCTCATCATCAGCAGGGGAAGGAGAAATGCTTTACCAGAGTGGCTAAAAAAGTCCTATAAACCTGAAGATCAAAGACCTGTGAGAATAGTCCTGGAAGAGGTGACATCCCCCACTGAAGAAGTGCCTGAGGAAAGGTGATCAGAAGAGGAGATATTCATGTGGAGCATTTTCCAGCAATTCCTTTTCAGGCAGCTCCCAGGCAGATCATTCTTAGCCGGGATGATCCTTTACAGAAGTCTTCCACCTCAACGAGCCTGAGATTATAATTTAGTGTTGAAAAGAGCTGGGCAACTCTTTAAGTGGTCAGGTGTTGCCCATGGGATGAACCAGCCACAGATGCCCATTCTCCTTCCATCCCCCAAGAAATCCACCTGGAGAAAGAGCCTGGGGATGCTGTGCAGCACTCATGTAACATGGTAATGAATGGTATGAGGTAGGAGTCATGCTGTGGCAGTGTGTACGTGCCACATATGTATGAACACGTAGGGGACACCTTCTCTAGGGTTGCTACAACAGCAGTTGTAAGAAGAATTTAGACACACGTGGTAATAACTTACAGTGGATCCAACACATGCATTTAATGGCCTTGATTTCCAAAAAAACCTGCTCTTTTGTCATCAGAAATCAGGATGAATTTGGTTTTTACCAGCTCTTCCTTCAGCATTCAGTATATTCCTCACCAGACATCCTGTAGGCAGGCAGACACCAGGGACATGAGTGCCTGACTTCCACACTATTTCAGAACCAGTGACCTATATAGGAGCTGTGAGCAGTGGATGCCAGTCAGAGCTAACGGGAGAGACACGCCTCGGCTCAGTTGTAGAGACACTCACACATGAAGGATTTCTGCCTGGGTCATCAACCCTCGTTGGCAGAGCTTGCTGATGCCTTGGTTTCATGACATGGAGGAGTGCGTTGGCGTGCGCCAGCAATGAAGCTGAGATCTGGCGAGATATTATGGGTGGGATGGGGGTCTGTCCCACACCTGCCACTGCCAAGACTGTGAGTATTTCAAATGCTGGAGAACAGCCTGTATTAAAGAGGATGCAATCACACACAGCTTGCTGACACCACAGTTAAGCAAATGGTGCCATTAGCAGATGAGTGGATTTTATTGGGAACTCCATATAAACCCTTCCCAGACAACACTCCCTGCTTTAGCACCCCACGGACGGCTGCCCTTTACTGCTGCTGAGCTGCTCCCATAGGTCCTGGCAAGGGAGCGCAGCGGGATGTACTCAAATCCTGCCCCTCCCACGGCAAAGCATTATGTGCCTGCAAGCAATCTCTGCCAAAACCATCCTTCTTGAAACAGCCCACTGACAAGGACAAAGGCCCCCAGACTTCACTTTGGAAGATATTTGATCTTTGGAAACGCTGCTAAGAACATGATCCCCCTCCCAGGGGCTTTGTGGCCGGTCCCCAAACCCCACGGTGCCCTCTGTAAGGCAGGGACCCTCCCTGCCGTCCCCCTCCAGCCCAAGCTATGCAGATGCAATTACACAGAAGGGGTAAAGAAATGTTATGTCCAGAGCCATGCTGGAAAGTAAGAGATGTACATAAATCTCTGCTATGCTGAGCCGGGGGTAGATCCACATCCCTCCAGCTCCATCAGACGAGCTCCCAACGCTTGGCTAAGTGGGGGTTCCCTTTCGCTTTGCAGGGGGTAATTCAGCCTGTCCATAGGCCATGGAAACACACACCATGTTGCCTATGAAATCACACAGCTTCAGACAGATCTAATAAAAAGTATGTGGAAAAGAGAGAGATTGCAATAAATATAACTTAGCAAAAGGTGATGTTTCATAGTAGGCTCCAACCATACATGATAGGGGGGGACCTGATAGAGATCGGGCTGCAATAGAAACATCACCTTTTGAACAAGATACTTCATGTGCTAAATCAGTTCCCTCTCTTGTCAAATTAAATCCATAGCCCATTTAATCAGGAAAGTCAAAGCCAGATCCAGTGTCTCGGGGGAAGTTTTATTGGAAGCAGGTTCTGTCTCTGTGAGAAGGAAGGTAATATATACTTGAGACTGCATATTAATGCTAAAGGATTTGTCAGGAGATAAAAAAAAAAAAAAAAGGAAGGAGAGAACAGTTCAGTTTACCCACAGAAAATTATCTAGATTGGGGAAATATTAACTGACCCAGTTTTCAAATTTCTTTTTTAAGCAGAGAGAAGTAAACCTCATTACCGATGTTTCTGACCTAACATATGAGCTTTGAAAGGCACACCAATATTATGATGAACTTAAAACAGGAGTGAAACAGGATAGGATGAGGGGTAATATCCTGTGGTATCTATCTTTAGAGGAGATTTTGAAAATTTGGGTCAATCCCTGAGAGAGAATGTCTTCTTGCCTTGATCCTTTCCAGCAGCACATGTGCAAGGGCACTGGTGGGGAAACAGCTCCCAGGTCCCACCTCTGGAATATGCTTTGAGCTCTTCTGTATGGATGAAACCTTTCATGGGGAGAATAAATCCCAATATAATAAAAGTCAAACAATGCTAATGAGGAAGTATGGCAGGGGGGGAAACAAATAGGAGAATAAACCAGGACCAAAAAAATCTGACCCACCAGATGGAAATACACACGGAAAGATGCTTTGCTGCCTAAAAATCAAACCAGCCTCTGGGAAGGAAGGAGCTGAATTTAAAGCAACTATTTTGGAGATAAAGACGACACTAAAATTACTGTTGAACATTATCCAAAAAGGCAGATAATGCCTAGATTACATCTTCAAAGTTTTATCGCCTTAAGCTAAAGGAGAAAGAGAAGGGGGAGTGCAGGCTCACAGGGAGAGAGATTTGGTTTCTTAGGACTGTCGTGAGCCACACTGACTTGGACTCCAATCTCCGGTATGTTTAATATGTAGATTGACTTAGGCTTTCTCAGTAAGTAATTTAAGAAAACAGCATCTGGAAAAAAGTCTTAAGTAATTTAAATTCGCTGCAAGCAAAGGCAGCAGAAGGTCAGTTTTTTTAACATAGGCAAAAAGTGATGACATGGTGTCTGGAAAAAGGCCAGGTTTGTGCAGCGGAAGAGGATTTTCTGCTTGTATTCCTATCCATTGTAACTTGCTGCTTTCCTTTAAACGACATCTGCATGCGTGTGTGGAGATGCACATGCCTACAGCTGCAGCAGGAACCCTACGAGAGTTTTGAGCCTCCAAGGTTTTCTTCTCATCCCCAGACAGAGCTGGCTGATTAAGGAGGTACCCCAGGCTAACAGCAGCATCTACAAGAGAGGAAGGATCCCATCTAGCATGACAGAAGCAGCAAGTAATGATTCAAAGAGATGGATTCTCATTGCTGCCACTCCCAGGAGAAAATCAAAATCTCTCCTTCATCCCTTCTTTGTCTGCCTTGTCTGCTTAGGGTCCAACTCAGCGAAGCATTTAAGCGAATGCTTAACTCCCATTGATTTCAAGGGGATTATGTACACAGGCTGAAATTAAGCGTGCTTTTAAATGCTTTGCTGAACCAGGGCCTGAAAAAATGTGTTTTGCAGTGGGAGAGGACTCTCCCTATGTTTTTTTCAGTGCCTGGCATAATGGGCCCCAAAGGAAGACAGAAACTATTTGGGAATAAAAATTTTGAGGCTTTTCCCCTGCTTTTTGTCAAACTGCAGTGTGAGACTTCTGCCCCTTCATGTGTTGACAGCCGGCAGCTGATGGGCTGAGCAAACAGCTTTGCTGTGGTCTGCTTGTCACAGGGACACGCGATTGCAAAGGCGATGACAAAACCATGCAGTTAGAAACTAGATTAAATCAACTGAAATTGTGCAGTCAGGAGCAATTGCAGCTCTAGGTCCAGCTGCATATCCAAATCTATGTCTGGCTGAGTTTGGAGCTGTGTCTGGATGAGCTTTGCTGCTTCTCTGAGGAGGAAAGCAGGAGATAGAGCAGCTCTGGCACCAACATGGGCAGCTGGGAAACCAAAGCCACAGTAGGTCAGGTTTAGTCAAGGCCTCACACAAAACCAACCTCAAGTCACCCCATCCAGAAGCCAAATCACAAGCCAGTGATTGCCTGAGATCAGCATCATCTTTTGAGCTACTTGGAACAGCAACACGTTCATAGTGCAGGAACATGCAGAACCTCCAGAACACTCAGCTGAGCATCCTCAGAGCCTACTTTGACCAAATCTGGAGGTTTTTTCCAAGGTACAACAAAAGGCACCTTCCTGACCTCCAAATTAACTTCTCACAGGACAGTGGGACCCTTCCAGTTTGTTTTAAACAACTGAAAAACAGAAGGTCAGCATGGTGGCCTGATCCATTTTAAGCTTTACTCCACAAAAGCTGAGCTGCTTTTCCCGAACATTTCCACCAGCTTTCAACCTGAAGTAAAAACTGAGCCTGGGACATTTCAATTCAAAGATGAAACAGTTGGCAAAATGATAAACAATTGAAATCAGAGGGTCACTGTGGGGACTACTAGAGAGTGCTGCAAAAGGGGGGTGCTACCACTACCCACCCAATATAATCTCTCTTCTATAGATTTCTTTGTGATCAGTTGTTGGTGCTAAGTAACCACATTTTAGTATTAAAAACACAATTTGTTCCAAATGCAGTGGCTACAAGAATGCCACATCCTATTCTTAACAACAACATGATGCACTGACAGCAAGCCAAATCCTGTTCTCAATTACATGAGTGTAAATTCACAGTAACTCAGTACATAGCCCTCTGTGAAGGGAGTTAGCAAACGCTCAGAGCTTTTGGAAATCACATTGCAAGGATTTGCATATGCAATGATAACCGAAAAAAGCTGTCAATCAGAGCATGGGGACTGTGTATAGCAGGTACTTTCCATCAGCTTGGCATTGGTGAAACCATCAGGTGTCACTGCCCATGCTCTGAACG
Organism: Pandion haliaetus; assembly: GCA_013401275.1. Classification (NCBI taxonomy): domain Eukaryota; kingdom Metazoa; phylum Chordata; class Aves; order Accipitriformes; family Pandionidae; genus Pandion; species Pandion haliaetus. The sequence goes on from VYZV01009263.1 coordinate 277,488, forward strand.
GCAGAGAATTGGCCAACCGAGATTGTCAAACAGCGTTCCTTTTCTTTTATGCTCCCACCCACATGCAAAGATACCATTTTACAGCAGCGTAAATCCAGGAGCAGGAGTCAGAGGCCTCAGTGGAGTCCCTGCCACCGTCCCACTGCCCGGGCTGGGGCAAGTCCCTTCCTCTTTGCATCTGCAAGTGCTGAGCCGTTGGCTGCTCCAGCTGGGTAACACGCTGCTGAGCCCCAGCATCAAAAGCCAGCAACGGCAGCTGAACAGAGCCCAGCTGCGCTTGAAAGACAAAGTCCTTGAGAAAACATTTCCCACCACCACCAGTGGAAAGCACGCCCAAGCCCCGTACAGCAGCAGTGCTTGTCCTGCCAGAGACTTCAAATGGAGACGCCATCTCCCTTGCGTGACTCCCCCTTTCATGCGCCCGGATGCAGGCAAAACCCCTCGCTGGCGTGACAGTCTCTGGGTGAGGACATGGTGGGGTTTTCCTGACTTCCACAGAGCTCTCATTGTGGAGGGAATACAATGGAGTCACCACAGAGCACATGGCCAAGGCGAGGGCTTGGAGAGAGCAGATGCTTTGATCTGCCGGCGGAGGAGCTGACTGTGGGATCGCTTAACCCTTGGGGCTCAGCCTGGAGCTAGCTTCTTCCCTTGGTCCCCCTGCAAAAGGGGCCTTCATCTGATTGATCCCATCTGACGCAGGAGATCCTGAGGAGAGCTGGAAGCCAGGTGTCAGGATGCTTGGGGTCCCCTTCAAGCACTGGGAGAGATACCCATCCTCCCCACCAGGTATTTTACAAGCTGTAGCACTTCTCTTCTGCTTCCCCATCCCTCTCCTGAATGCTTCAAATGTTATACTTGAGAAACCCCCATTTCCTGAGTTCCCCTTACTTATCTTTATTCCAACACCCAGAGGCAGACTGGTCTGGAGCTCCAGCCATTGTACCCTTCACCTACCCACTACCCAAAGCCTTCTGTCTGTCTGCTCCAGCACCCATCCCCTTTATACCATAGACCTCCCATTAGACCTCTCCAAATTCATGCAAAACATCCCATGATGGAAATGAGCCCTTGTTAGCTCCATGGAGAAGGACCATGGTGCTGGGGGAGGAGGAACACAGGCTGCTCTAGATGACGGGTTTGATACTGCTATTTTTTCTTGTTGAGTGGAGAAGGCTGCGTGAGGGGGCATTTCTAGGAGGGAGACAAGGCGTGGTAGGATCTCATCACGTGCATCCTCTCCCGATGTCAGCATCCTCCCTCACAGGGTGCTTGCAGAGTGCACACCATTAGTTAAATCACATAGTGTTTCTGGGAAGTGAAACTGCACTTGGGCTGTGGTTCATCTGCCACTCTGACTCCAATATGTATGAAAGCACAAAGTGACTGTGAGGAGCTGGCAGACGGCTCCCTTGGGATTACAGGAGCAGACTCCAAAGAAAAGCCCTTTCCAAGGCTTGACATGCAAAAAAATGCAGTTTAGGGCCCTGATGTTCAAAGATATTTATTCTCCAGGATCCTGGCCAGCAATGAGAGGAACTGCACATGGGTGGCAGGGCTGAGCATCAGGCCCTGAAGCTAAATGTCTAAGAAGATGCATCTCATTCTGAGCATCTTTATTCCAAGACTGTGCCAGAGTGCACTTGTTATTGTGGGTTAAATCCAGGCTTCACCTAACATAGCCAGAAGCCCATCACTGCCATCCAAGTGGGCAGAGCCTTTACTACTACATCTCCAGAGCAGAGCAGACAGGAGTGTCTTGCAAGTTAGTTTTTAAGACAAAGCAGGATCAGCCACGGCTCGCTTTATTCCTCTTGTTTTACAAGCATCTGTTGTTTTGGAAACATCTGAAATGAGCACAATTTGACACAAGGCACCCTATGCAAAGCATCCTCTGTCAAAGGCGGAAATCTCAGACACGTGTCTGAAAAAGACTTGAAAGCTTTTTGTTGTTGTGTTGCTGGTGGTAATTTTGTTTAAAAAAAAATAAAGGAAGAGACTCCTTTTTTCAAGGACTCACCCAGATGTTTGTGGTTTGGGATTCTTTTCTTTTTAGAGCCTGGTTAGTCTCATGTATATTGAAACCTGCTCTGCTCACACGGAACAAGGGGGCTCTGACAACGTTCAAAGGGATCTGGAGAGCAGCAGTTTATACAAAGCTTTGCTCGGCTTTCCTGCAAGAGAGGGAGGAGGGAGGGAATGGCGGGTAAGAGCTGTAAGGGTGGCTGTTCACTGCAGTAGCTTAGTTTATAGAAACAAATACAGTGAAATAGAGCTTTAAAGCAAGAAGCCCCAGAGACACACTTGAGCTTTTCTCAAGCACAACATTCCAAAACTCTTCAACAGCTTTCTAGGTGCAGGTAGAAAGTGCAGCCCAACATGGAAGAGTAAAGACCTTCTCCATATGTCCCCCAAACATTAACTAACTCCTGCCTCCCATCAGGGCTTGCTGTGGCTGTCCCAGGTGTCACCTCTCTTCTGTAAACACTTACCACGGAGTTATACTTCTGGGTAAGGTGGGGAAGGTAAAGGCTTAGGACAACAGGGAGAAGAAGCCCACTAGGCATCAGGATGAAATACAGTGCGTTTAGGAAAAATCATGGTGCAATGGCAGGGGTAGGAGCCTGGAAAGATGCAGTTTTTCAAAGTACTGGAATTCTCCTTCCAGAATTCATGCCACCACATCCAGAAAGGCATCATCTGTCTGATAGATTGAACTGACACAGAAACCTGGGTTTGCCGTCTCCTCATAGGGATGCCAGAAGAACTTGGTCGCTACTCGAGTGCCAAACGTTACTTCCCAGCACAGCACTGCCAGCGTATGCACAGCCACCCAGCACCCTTTAACGCTCCAGTTAGAGCTAGGCACTGTTCTCCACCCTGAAATACAGTTTGACCTGAAAGAGCATTTAATTGCAACGTTTTCCACCAAGCCAGGAACTGTCAAATGGCAGATCAGAGCTGAGCACAAGCAGACACTATGCAGTCGCAAGACAGAAGAACAGCTAATTACCCCCGGATTAGACAAATTGCAGGAACTGGTGCTGAGGGAGCTTAGCTATCAAGCGGGCTGGTGAATCGAGTCCTCTTGGCTCCATAGTGTCAGCTCAGACAACAAGAACTTTGCTGCTGGCCTCCCAGCATGTCCACCCACCTCATCCCCTTCCATTCCAAAGGACATCAGCATCTCAGGATGCTGATGCAGGCAGCCAAGCTCAGAGGGGCCAGATGGGTCATAAACCAGGCAGGATCTCAGCAGGAGAAGATGCACAGCCTCTCAAAGGTAAATAAATAAAGTCTCAGGAACAGCATTCTCTAGCAGGCAATATGCAAGGCTGGGGCTGCAGAGAGGGAGGAGAAAAGCCTTCCTGGTCTTTGCATCCATCACCACTAGACATACCTGAAATGGATCCAGGCAGGATAGATGTCACTAACTAGGTACATTTTTCACCAGGCTAACGAGGAGATGTTTTAAATTTTAGCAAGGAGACCTAAATAATTCAACAAACAACACTGAGGTAGGTGAGAGGACTGGAGGGAGTCAAGTTCACAGCTCTGAGAAAGCCCAGCAGTATCTGAACCATCACATCAGCTGCAATGACAGCCCCACGGCACTTGACCACATAGGTTTGGGCCCCATGGGTGCTATCCATTACGCAGTGGCCAGAGGCCCCATCTGGCTGTAATGGGATTAGTAGCAGAGCTAGGCTGAATATACAGGTCCGCAATGGCACTGGGGCAAGGCAGCCACTTCGTGGACCACTTTCAGGGTCCTGAGGACCTGATTCCTCCTCTAACCCTAGTCCTCACCTCTCTTCCCTGCCTTTATATATATATATATATATAGTAATTCCTAAACACTAAGAAACCATGATGCTGATATTAGAGACCTCTGCTTTTTGCTGTGACTGTGATGCCCCAGGACAAGTAAAAAAGGTGGAGAACTGCCTTGTAATCACTGATGCAAAGAGCATTGCTCTTTCCCTGCCTCTCTCCCTGGGTTGAGCTCCTGGGTCTCTCTCTAGTGCTGTCAGCTCAGAGCCCCACAGGTATAAGTTTACCTGCAGGACACTTTCTTTCTACAAGGCTGTGCCCCATCAGACCAATGCAGGGCTGGATCTGGCCCTCAAGGCTGGAGGAAGAGTCTCATCCCATACACTACCTTCCCCTATTTCCCCCTACCCTCCTCTTGCTCTCAGGACTGGATACCTGCCAACGAGCAGACAATTTTGCACCAAGTGTCTCTCTGCTGATGTTTCCATCAAGAAGGGAAACATGAAAGGCTTCACTGATTTACCGAGGCTCACTGGTTTTGCTCCTTGACAAGAATTACAAAAGGAATCTCATTACAATCTCCTCGGTTCTCATCAGCCTGGCACGGAGCCCGCTGGTGTGCCGTGTCGATCAAAGCCTCGCTCATGAAAGCCCAAAGGGTGCCAGCAGAGCTGTTAGAAATATGATTTTTTTTCTTCTTGTTGTAGCTGTGGCACTTGTGTGAAACCAGGGGGAAGGCTGGAGGATCAATCAGGGGATACAGCCACTATGGGGAGAGTGGGACACAGTTAAACATGTACCCCTGCCTGCCCTCCTCCAGCTGCTGGTGGGAAACTTCCAGCTCCAGTTGCAGCCAGCATCTGGAGAAGGCTGTGATCTGGGATCATGTGGAGTGTCTGAGCTTCAAGGGACAACCATCTTTCTGCTGTAGGTCCAATTATATAGGGCAAAGCAGAGGGATTGACATCCATGAACAGGCTGGAAACCTATTTCCATGCAGGGAATGGGGGTCTGACTCCATGCTACGAGGTCAGCTCCAGGCCATGCTGGGGACCTAGGTGAAAGTTGGCTTGTGCACAGTACTGCCATGTCTGATTTAGGCTTTCCTTCACAGCCCCTGGGAAGCATCATGATACGCCTGCACTCTGCAGCGTGTTGGACTGTTGAAAGCCCACGGCCATGGTCTGAGGCACTCTGCTAGAGAAAGGTCTGTGATAAGCCACATGTTCAGCAGCAGAAACTGAAGATCTCGGTGATATTGTGGATTAAAATCTTAGCTAAAAGCCCAGCTTTGGCAGCAACAGAGATGGGATGGGATGCTCTAAATCCCTCTGGGGGGGCTGATCACACAGGATGGCTGTCATGAAGGTCTTCCAAACCCCAACAGACTCTACATGGGTGTCCAACTGCCAGTCATTCCGCCTAGCAGCTCCTCCTATTAGCTCTGCTCCCTGGCTGCTATGGGCAAGAGCAAACACTGCGGTCCCTGATGTATGCCGGAGTGATGCTTCTGTTAGATTTCCCTCCTCAGCTGAACAGAGACTTGCTTGGAAATAAGTAAATGTTGATGGGAAGGATTCAGGAGTTTCCTATTTTTTGGCCCATTCATTTCAGAAAATGTAATTGGCTTTCCATTCCTCCCAGTAGCCTTTGAACCTGCCAATTAATTTCTAGTGAATTTGATAAAGTGGGAAAAATTTCAAATGTCCTACAAACTGTGTGAAAATAGACGGCTGGGAGAGAAGATCCTGTTAATGTCTCACTGGGTGGCTGCAGGACGAATTTATCTGGGATGTCAAGCACCAGCGAACCAACGCTGTAAAGTGCTATTAAGACTGTACCCAACCTCAAGAGAAGTTTTGGTCAGAAATTGCATTTCTCTAGGCACAGGTGCAATGGAAAAGAAAGGGAAATCAAGTATCCCAACCCCAACTACCTGTGGGGCAACTTGTTTTAACCAGTGAAAACATTGCTCTCCCTGACTCTGAAGTTGCTCTAATAATCTGGTATCTCAAATTAGGGCAAGCAACATGTTTTCTATTAATTATTAAATCAAGTATGTATTGCGACATCATGGAGATGGTATCTTTGATGTTAGACTGCACAAATGAGCTTTGGTGGAGCATGGAATAAGGAATCGTAGTAGAAGTCCTTAATGGGGACCCCCAGCACACAGGGTAGGTGCCCATCTCAGTGTCAGCGTGATGTGATGGGGATTAAGTCACAAAACACCCTCTGAGAACTTGGATGCTGTGAACAAGGTGCTGCAAGGGTTTCTTCTCGCTTTTACACATGCAGCCTGTCAAAACAGCAGCGTCCAGCTTGTTAACATTTTTTAAAACATTTACACAGCAGTTGCTTTTCTTGTGGCCATTAAGACAATTCCACTTGGCCGATTCCCCCTCACCTCCTATTTGCTGTCACAATAATCTGGCTCTGCGTGTTTTGGAAAACCAGTTGCATTTTATGAGGGTTTAAATCTGGAGTCATCTCCACAGGGCTTCCTTTAAATGTTTTCATGGTCTCCCCTTCCCCTACTCTGCAGACTCCAACACAGAGAAAATTTTTTCAAACGCCAGGTTAACTTGCTGAGACGTCATTATAAATCCAAAGCAAATAGGCCTGAGATGTTCCTTGCGGGTCTTTTATTCAGTGAAATGGGTTCGGCAGCACAGCAGTTGCTTTGCAAATACACTGCAAAGCTTTGAGGTTTGCTTCAAATCATGGGGTCTCTCTTTGCTGCCTGTTCCTTGGAGCTGGAGGCGGGATGGGAAGGTCACTGGATTATGCCTGCCGAGAAAATGTTTTCTCACAAGTGCTGGATGAGCCCTCTTTGCAGGCTAAAATTGGTCTGCAGAACTGGGACCCCTACTACACCTGTAGGGTCAACTCTTGGAAGACTTTTGGCACCGCTTACTTTACATCAACCTACTGCCTCCATGAAAATGGATGAAAATTCCACAAGCCCTGGTGGTGCCGGCTGCCTACAGAAACCACTCCCAGCAGATCTGAGTAATGCAGATGACTGACCCAAGTATGAGTTGCTCTGCCAGGACACGCCTGTGAGAGCAGGTCTCCCCCTTCCTGTCTTTGCTAGACTTGACACATTCTCCTACCACACACACCACCCCCAGCCATGACTTGGTCAAACCCTGGGAGCTCTGGAGCACCATGAGTTCATCTGCACTGAGCACTTCAGTGCCTGTAGGGAGCAAGAAAGACAGAGAAGTCCAACCATTAGATGAAATTACTAACAGTAGTGGGCAGAGCCAAACCAAGACCCCTGAGGGTTCATATAGCTGTCAGAGTGGTTTCTTACAAACAGGGATGACCAGGAGCCCAGAGAGGTACCAACCAGCACAGAAGCTGATCAGAAGCACACAATTGCCTTTCCATCCCCATCGGCACCAGCAAGTGCCATCCCTGCTCCCATGGGCCCTCCCTATATGATATGTTGGTCTACTTTGGCCTGTGGCCTTGAGAATGGGGTGCAGGAAAGAACCCAGAGCTGGGTGATGCTGATGAATCAGTCCCAATCTCTTTTATATGCTTGGTCTCTGGAGGGTACAGCTGCTGTAAGGCAAACTCTGGCTCCTCTCTAGAGATCCTCTAGCTGTTAGCTAAGCATGAATAATATCTTTTGCATTTAGTTGCACCTAATGAAGACTAGATGGGAGGCAGTTCTGCTGCTCCTTCAGCTGCTCTTAGAGGTGGTTCTTCTCCATTCAATCAACTGCTGTTGTGTCAAATATCCTTGCCCCGAGAGATAAATGAACACAGTTTGTTCAGCCTCTGATGAAGGTAGATGAAACCCTCACTCAATTTCTGAGATTCAATCATGCTAAAATCTATCAATTAACTAAAGACATTGGAGCTTGCTAATGTCAGACTAATTAAGACATGCTTCAAGCACTTCCTATCAGTTATTCTTGTGGTTATTAGGTGTGGAGGAGATGTATATAAATAGACAGGAGCTCTCTGCTAAAGCAGGAAAAACTGTTGCAAAATTAGGCTCTGGTGGGGGGTTTTGAAATGAAGTTTGAGGGTTATTGTTACTTAGCAAAAGAGGGATTTAATCTATACATTAGCCATGTGACAGAAGCATCTTGAAACCTCTCAAGGGATTAGGGCCTTCTTATATTAGGCACTGTGTGACTAACCGTAGGTGTCTAAAATGGAAGGGTTTTCCCCAAGAGGCAAGCAATACCAGAGGACCACTGAGCCCCTCTCTTTCAGACACACTCCTGAAATGCCCCTCTCTCTTCTTGGCAAAGGGGACTTCATAAAACAGACATCTAACTTCTAAATAGTCAAAGCTTGGGGTGGTCTTAGCCCTAATGAGCCTGTGAGGTTGTGTACCCTTGATGCATTTCATGACAACACTGACTTCAGCCCATGGTGCCTGGAGTCCCTTGCCCTGACTTTGTTGGCTCCAGGCCCTACAGACCAGACATCTCACCCGATCCAAAGCTGGTTTGGGATACTACGCTTGGAGGCATCTCAGCCATGCCCTCTGGGAGGAGGGAAATGAAGGTTTGCTTTGAGTGTCTTTCAAGCAGGAAGATAAATTAAACATGAGTTGGACATGGGGCTACTGGAATTGGTCTCTGCCAAAAGCATTGACCATGCATGTGTTGAACTGAGGCTGGGACATGAGAACTGGAAGACCAGAGCACCCAATGAATTTTCTCCCTGCTGGAAACAGGGTGCATGATCACACTAGCAGCTACTATTGCACCTGTCTGTCCTGAGTAACTTGCAAACATGCTGGCTGACTTCAACACCACTTGAGATAGGGGAAGAAGTCTCAGAGAGATAATTTCTCTACTGGTTTGATGGAAATAGGTCATAAGAAAATTCTGAGGGAAAAGCTGCCATACAGATTTAGTTAGCCTTTATTAGGCTCCTGACTGTTTACACAGGAGGAAAAGGCTATAGAAGTCCCAGCCACAAGGAAATCTTCCTTTCTCTGGTTTGACCAGAGAATTGATCCATGAGATCTCTGGGAAATGGAGGGCTTTATCTGTGCTCCTGCTGTTGGAATACACAGCTAAAGTGCTCTGAGTCACCTGGCAAGGCTGAAATTCTTGCTCTGGTGGAGCAGAACGAAGCATTAGACCTGGAGAGGTACCCAGAGACAACCTTTTCCATAAGGAGATAAGGCTATGGTGATCAAATGATCCAGCCCAACCTCTTTGCTGAGGCCAGTTACACAATGGCAGCAGAGCCCCAGGAAGGAGGACCATGAGCTGGCAGCTCTTTCTGACACACCACCCAAGGGGTCACCAGCACTGGGGGTTGGAGAAAGTCTCTCTTCTCCCTTGCCATGCTGCTGAGCCATTCAGCATCCCCAAAGATATGTTCTTTGATCTGGCATCTGAAATAGCAAATAGAAGACTCAGCCGGGGAGGATGGCCCTAAAGTTAAAAAAGGAACTTACTATGAAGCCTGAAACTAAAGAGAACCCACCCATGAGTTTCCTCCTGCAAGTTATTCTCTTTTCTATCCAGCAAAAACCTCAAAGGATCAACTCCCACTAAATTACCCTCTTCTCTGCCAGCCAGAAACTTATACGCATCACCTCCCACTAAATTACTCGCCTCTCTGGCCAGCCTGAAACCTCAGTGGCTCACATCCCCTAGCACTCCCCTCTGCCAGCCACAATTAATCTTTTCAGTTGAATTTTCATTCCCAGGTTCTTCTCCAAGGATCTGGGGCTCCACTAAGGAAAAAAAAGTCTGCAGGTTTCTAGAGATGTCCAAAGTGGCCTTGAGCAGCAGGCTCCTACCAAAGCCAGGCACGAGTCCTCAGGCTTTGCTTTTGCTGCTTCTTAAAAGCTCCCTCAAATGTAGGGGGAATCCAGAGTTTCCTCTCTTTTCTTGAAACAACTGCAGCTTTGGGGTATTATTTCCTCCTGTTCTCACAGGCAGCACAGGAGAGGAGATGTAAAGACTTGGTGGGCACCTGATGATGAAACCCTCTGTCCACTCACTGAAAAACAGTGTGTAAATTGGTGTTGCAATTTTCCTCTTCTCCATGTTCCTAATCTGCCTGGAAAGGAGCTTGGGGAAGCCCTGGTCTTCCAGGCCTGGCAGGTCTTGCACCATAGCATGACACTACAGCTTGGCAAGTCCATGTGCCAGCTCTGTCCTGACCTCACAGTGGTCATCTCCAGGCCTCAGTGCTACAAATATGGGATAACGTTACTTCCTGGATACCAAGACACAGTGGGATAATTTGCATTTTAGCAAATAAGAATTACTCAGATACTATAACGTGAACCCCTGGCAAAACCTCAAATCTGCTGTATAGTCTCCTTCCCAGTTGCATTTCTGCTCTGTCCTCTCCTCAGCTCCCCCAGGAAGGACAAAGTCATGTCCCAGGAAAGACAAGGGGCTCTGAGATGTGCGAACTATGGTGGTGAGGAAGGAGAAGCATTAAACATTTTTCTTCCCCCCCNTTTGATCTGGCAGCCTCTAGTACATTTACCATGGGAGATAATCTTTGCCGTTTGGGGCTAGTGATAAAGAAAAACTGCCTGTTATCAGCTGACCAGCTCATCCCAGCAGGAGACATCCTATCTTGGGCACATCAAGGCAGATTTCATTATTAAAGAAGCTGTTTGTTTGTCCTGATCGACGGAGAAAAAAAAAAAACCAGGCAATTTCTTTTGTTCTCCACAAGCAGCAAATCAGTGTTGCTGCTCTGTCTTCATTACCTGCTCGGTAATTGTCACTGCTGAGTGCCTGGTGAGACATCGTGAAGGATGCTAAAAGCTTTCCTTTGCCTTTTTGCAGCACCATCTGCTTTTGTCTGCTCGCAGGCTGATGGAGGCAAGGAAACGTCTGCTGCTTTTAAAGGGCCAGGGTGGTGTAAATGTAACCTCTGGCTTTATTTTTAATGCGTTAAATAGTAAAAATCAAATGCTCTTTTGCCTATCCATCCGTTGACCTCACCATCTGCTGCAGGAGCTGATTTATTGGAAGCAACGTCATTTGGCTGCGAAGGTGAGGGCTCCCCTGGACAGCTCAGCTCCCTGCCCATCACCTCACCCAGAATTAACAAAACAAGGTGAAATTTGAGGTGTTTCAGAAGTGGCTGGGGAGCAGATATTTGCTTGCAATGTCCATTTCCCCCTTCATTTCAGGACAGGACACAGGTTTGTCAGAGGTGTGCAACAGCAGAGACAAATGCTGTAGAAATATGGAATTTCAAGCCAGAAAGAATCATTAAAAGTCCTCGAAAGGCTAAGTGATGGAGATCCCACAACTGTCCTAGGTAATCCGGGCTCTGCGCTGCTGTCGCTGCCTCTAGGATATTATTATTCCTTCATGCTGTAAATTACACTCATGATGTCTTGTCTTCTTCACCACAGACATCAACAATCAGATTTCATTTGCATCACACAATTAATATTCAATAAAACCAACACTTTTTAAGGGAAGGATCTATGCCACTACCCTTCTTACTGTGAATAGTTTAATTTCTTAAAAATAATTTAAATGGAACAGTTTGCCATTTTCAAAGATGACACAAGATAGGTTTCTAATTTTAAAATAACAAACCATTTTGAAATACAAGTCAATTGACATGCCACTTTCTTTCAGAGGCATTGTTTTAATTTGGGGTATTTTAGAATTACTAAAGCAAAATCTTCCCATTGAACCAGGTGGGACTGTTTTTCTCCAGGTCTGCAGAAATCACATGAAGACCTGATATGGAGATGTTTAGTCCTGTTCCAGGGCAGGAAAAGCATCTCACTTTTTTTATAATTTCTCACCCTGCAGCGCTCACCTGCAGAGGATGGAGGCCATAGCATCCCAAAGTGATCATGGTCTCCCCCCTTGATCTGGCTCTGGGTTTTGCCTCCCAGGTCGCTGTCACAAGCCTCTCCAGCCCTCACTGCTTGGATTTTTAGGAAGCTTCTAATTTCAAGTTTAATTTTATTTATGCTAGTTTATACCCACTTATTTCCTAATTATTGGCTTCAAGCTTAAATTGCTCTTCTCCCGCCCTAGTGCTAATGCTTTGGATGTTATTAGAAACAGAAGCTCCTGCTCAGCCTCTGTTTACAGGGTTAAATACAGGCTGTTTCTGTGGTCTCAGAAAAAAATTCTTGGGGCTCTCCAAACATCCTGAGAACATTTCTTGGCTCCTCTGCTAGTTTCATGTGCAGAGATGCAAACTGCACACAGAGAGCAGATTTTGGATCGTGTCTCTTGCATCTGCCCCGGTGTTTGGCCCAAGCTACTCTTAAGACTCAGGGCTGGGAGAGAGGCAAAAAAACACCAAAGGATGGTTGAAACGCCCTTCAGAGGAGCCTGCCTCTTCCCTGACCAGAGACAGGGCTTGGGCTGATGTAGCATCTCAGGTGGCTTTTAGAAGGGACAACCCATCCTTGACTGGGTGTGTTGTACCACAGGTTACAAACAAAAAGGCACACAAACCACTGCAGCCTGGGAAAAAAAGATTTCCCCTCCTTCCCCAATGAAAACCAATTCAACTAGTCATTTTTAGCTTGCTGCCTTGGCTATTAATGCAGATGTATGCATCAAGAGATGAGTTTTCTGCTTCAGAAGGCAGAGTCCCTCCAATGTAAGGGGGATCCAGGCTATAGCAGTCATCCCCACATCCCCACCCTGGGCTGCAGCTCCTCGGTGCCCGGGCTCAGAAGGGAGCTGCCATTCACTCAACCTCCCAAATATTTGTGCTTATTTGAACTTGTAGTACAAAATGTTTCAGTGGATTATTCAGTGCCTCTGGGAGCTCTTGAGGAGGCAGAAATAATGAAAAAATATTAATTAGACTATTATTAATTTATTACAATTATTAACTGCTGACATTCTTCTCAGCACCAGGCTTGGCTCCAGCTGGTGGGACTGCATTTGCAGATGGCAAGAGCCTGCTATGAAGAGAGATGATCTTGTTATAGCTCTGCTCCATGCCATGCCCTGAGGTAAGCATGAATGGGGGAATGGGGAGGAGGTAGAGGGGCTCTTCAGATGCCTCGAGAAAAAATAACAGCCCAGGATTTCCATATGTATTCAATTTCCTGCCCAAGCAGTACACACAGTCTAAACTATCTCATAGGAGAGGTGATAGTGGCTTAGAGAACAGTTTAAGGTTGTGAGTAGTGTTTTCTCAAAGCAAAAAGCCAGGTGAGATGGGAAGGCTGTGGTCCAAAATCTTGGTGGAGCAGGAGGACGCAGAGCACATGCTGTACTTATCATTATTCTACACCAGACAGGATCAGCACTTTGTGTGCACATCCACATTGATGTGCAGTGCTCTCTCTACCTAAACCATCCTCCAATTCTCATATCCACCCATGGAGACCTTATAACATCAAGTTTCAGAGACATCCCTTCCCAGCACGCTGCTCTTCATGCAAAACACACAGGCAAGAAGTCCCTAAAAACCAGCTCGCTTTTAGAGCTTTTTCACTGATTTTAGCTGTTGAACTCATTGCCTTGAGTTGGTTTGGATTCAAAGAGTGTTTGGCTATTACAAAGGGAAATGGCCTGAGGTATAATAATACAGATTCAGACTGAAACCCGAGCTCCAGTCTGGGCACAAGACCTAGTGTTTCTGAGCAGGAATTAACTCCTAACCATTCACAGCCAGGAAGAAACTTTCAGCTTCAGTTCAGAGAGTAGCAGAAGGAATCATTTCCATCCTTAGCTGCACCCCTAGCTGACACTATTAGAGAAATTACTGGATTAGAGCAATAGGAGAGAAATCACTGTCCGTGCCTCAGTTTCCCTAGTACATAGCTAAGAGGAAGCTAAAGAAACAGTTCAGCCAAAAAGCCTAAAATTCAGAAACCCTCCCAGTTCAAGCATGCTGACTATGATTTTAGGATCTTGCCAGAAAACTCTGTGTCTTCCCGCACCCACAGCAGCTCCTCTGAGGACACTGCTGCCCTGCAGTTATCTGGAGAGCACCCCTGAGTGCCAGGGCACTTGTTATAGCCTCTGCTGTGACCCAGGTGTGCAGACTGGCCACAGCCTTTGCTGATGAAAGCCTTGTCATTATCCAATTACCTTGAAATCACTTTTAACTCAGGCCAAATTAAGGTAAAATGTAAATAAAGGTGTTAATTCCCAGCATCCAAAAAATAGACAACAGAGCCAGAGATGTTTGTAGAGGACATAGGTGAGGGAATAAAGAAAAGAATGTATTTCACATAGCCTCAGTAAATTCAAATGAGAGCAGTCTCCCCCTGTAACCCCTCCTCTGTTGTAGACTTTTCCAGACAAGGTGGTGGGGAGGATTCCCCTCCTGCTGCTCCTGGCCCTGGGGTTGTCTCTTTTGCTAGCAGCGAGATGGTGGGGATGTGTCTGTGCGCTGTGTGTTCCCAGGGGATGCCACCCAGGGGATCTTCAAGCAGTCATAACCACCCCAGCTTTGCAGAGAAGGGAGCAGATCTCCAGTTTACCCACCTCATGAAAGGTATGAAATGCAAAGCCACAACAACATTGCTTGCAAGAAACATCCTACCCTATGTGGCAAATATCCTGCAAACTGTTTAATGCAATGATTTGCAGCTGTGTGGATTATTTGCATATGGAGACCACCTCTCACATTCATTAAATGAGCCCCTGTCCTGATATTTAGAGGAAGAAGGTTGTATTAGGAGCTGTGCTCCTGCTGGATGGTGTGTGGTGGTTGTAGGACGCAACTAACAGTCTTCTCAAGCATTTCCAAACTTCTGCATCTTTGTTCTTTAAACAGAGTGCTAATGATTTCTGTGGTGGGATGCAAGCAGAATGGCCCAGCAGTTCCTCTTGCCAGGTAAGTTTACTTAGACCAGACCAGCAGAAGAGCTCTCCAACCTATGCTATAAGAGGATGATGATGACTCCTACCTCTGACACAATCCTTTCCCCAAATTTCAAGTTGTGGGAGATGAAGAGGCTTCCTGCAACTTAATGGGTCAAGTCCAGAGAGAAATCCCATGGCTGTGTCAGGAAACACCATCTATGGTAGGAGGAGTGGGGCTGCTCATGTTTTCCTCTGGAAGTCATTGACAGGGATGAAATTTGGTCCGAGTTTTATCAGAACCAGCTGTTCCAATTCTCCATTTCCAATGACTTAGTGTTGATGAGAGAGGATCGCAAAAAATAATGAGAAAGGCAGAATCAGATTGGAATGTTTGGATTTTATCTTAATGGAACACTTAAATTGATTTAGCCTTTTATTATTATTGTTTTGTTACAGGCAGTAGCACAGGGTCCCTATTATTTTTAATTGGCTTTGTTCCTCATTAGATTGAACACAGATTGTCAACCAGCAGATTTTCTCATTGAATGCAAATCCAGGCACCAAATGTCCAGGCTCCAACAGTCCTGGACAAATGCTGATTTTTCTGAACCTGTCTATATGGGGAAATATCCCACCAGGGAATTCTCTGTCTTCTCAGATATAGGACACAGGGTGAACTGTCCTGTCCCCCCATCACAAGGATGGATGCAGCCTCAGGAAAAACGGCGCCTGGTTTGCAGAGGGGAGGAAATACCTCTGAGTGGGGCTGGGAGTAGGCAAGGGACATGTGCAAATCCCAAAGGTATGTTTATTGGCACAGATGCCAATTGTCTTGAAGCAGGTAAATAATGGGAAATATTTGACTGCTGTATTAGCTATTACTAATATCTGCTGATGCTCAGGAAATGTTGTCATGCAGAGCAGGAATAGGCTGCTCTTTGCCTTGAATCCTGTACAATAGACCAAAAATACTCTGAGGCGGCATTCTGGAGCCACTGATGTTTGCCATGCCCAGATATCCATCGCTCCCACCAGGCAGTCCTGTATTGCAGACCAGGACAAGGAGTTTTATCCGGCCATTCTCTGCTGCGATTTTTTTTTTTTTTTTTTTTTTTTTTNACTTCCTGCCCTTGGAAAACAGGGGAAAGAGTCCAGGAGCAACAAAAGTGAGGCAGGGAAACACAGAGAGGACACTTAGGGAGTGGGATTTGTTGAGCCCCAGAGATGAGCTGGGTGGGAGGGACCTCAGAGGAAATAGAAAAAGATGGCAGTGAGGATGTGAGGGTTACTTATTTACAGCAATGCAGAGGACTCTGAAATAGGATTTTGTGTACACAGGATCATGCCTGCCAAGGATCTGGGGGAAAGGGAGGTGGGCAGGTGACCCACCATGTCCATGTACAGAGCTGGGAGCACAGCAGTAGCTGGCTGCTCTCTGGGATAGGCAGGACAGCCCATCGCTGCCTTCAGCAAAGCTGCCTTGGGAGCAGTAAGTCAGCATTAGTCAGAGCAGTTGGTAAATACTGTTTATTTGGAGTATGCAGAAAAGCTCAGAAAGGATTTGTAACCCTCTGAGGGTCTAACTGGGGGTGGCTCTATCACTGCTGAAATGCAGCCGGTGCTGGGGTGGTACGATGTGAGATATGGGAGTGGAGGTAAAGCCATAAAGGCATTTGAGCCTGACCTCATTCTTCAATACCTGACTGTTTAGGGGGATTTATAGTCTTAGCAAATCCCAGGCAGAGGTACGTACCCTTTTGTGCCCTGCTTCCCTTCCAGCATGCCCCAACGGCTCATGTACGAGGTCCCCATCCCGCCTGCAAGCCCCTGGCAACCCCCTTCCATTGCACCCAAATATCCTATAGCATTTGGGTGCTCTGGGGGGCCTGCTTAGGCTGCGAGGACTGCCAGGACATTCATATATGGCATCCTGTGGTGCCAATGTCCCTGGAATCTGGCACCTGACTCCATCATGCCTTTGAAATGCTGCCTTAGAGAAGCACATCTCCATGGCAGGAATGGGCAACAAAAAGATAAATCCAGCTGAACCACCAAGGGAGTTTATGCAGGTGTGCTGCATTTCAGATATGCTAATGTATCTTTCATGGCTTTAAAAGATGCCCTCTCTGTACCGCTGTTGCCTTGGCTATATTTATGCAAGAAAGCAAGATGGTCTGGTGGCCTGATGCCCTGGTGAGGGGCGCTCAGGAGCCCTGAACCTATTTCCAGGCTTGAGGCACATCAGAAAGCAAGAACCACCAATGGGATGGCTTTGGGTGGTGGATGCCAAATGGGCTCTCCCTGAGCTGGATAGAAGCCATGTCCCTGCAGCAGACGCATCCTGGCGTCATGGGCAAGGGCAGCTGGGACACCTCTGGGCTGGTAACTGAGGACCACACTCGTCTGCAGGTGCTGCCTTGGCCTGGGACGAAGCACAGGCGTGGACATGGCACATGGAGACACACTGTTGTGGTCTACTGTGATTTTGCTGGCTCTGTATCATGGAGATGCACAGTACCTTGATTTGCATCTCAATAAATATTATCTCCCAAATTTTAGAATGCATTAAACTGATTTGAAGAAAAACTCTTGATCCCCGATACATTCAGCAAAGAAATAGGCAGGAAAAAATGCTTTCTCAAGGTTTCTGCATTGGATAGTTGAATTATCTTCTGGTGGTACTGACCTCTCTGCTGATCATGGAGGTGATTTTTTTTTTTTTTTTTTATTAATTATACCCTTCCAATTTATTAAGATCACTTGGAATTCCAGCCCTGTCCTGTGATGTGCTTGCTGTCCCTTCCAGTGAGATATTGTCTGCAAATTTAATAACCATCTATGTTATGCCATAATTCAACTGTTAATGAAAATATTGAATAAACCTGCCCCCAGGAGAGACCGTGTCTGGATGCCCACTCAATCCATCTGTCCAGTTTGACAGTGAACTGCTGATAACCACTACCCAGGTATCTTACAAATGGGTTTTTCACCCATTGTATAATAAAGTGCATGTAGATGAGGGTCCCCTGTGAGACAGTGAAAAACCTCACTGCCCTGACAGTGTTTGACACAGACAGGTCCTTGTCTGTGCCCAGAGCAAGGTTCCTGGTCACAAAAGGATTTTAGATTGATTTGGCACATCAGTTCTTGACAAGTCCATCAAGACTGATGTCCTTGTCATCTTCAGGGTCCTTACAAGCAGTGTGACTATTTCATCCCATATTTTTCTAGTTTTTAAAGTAAACTAGGAAGTTTAAAGCACCCTGGTTCTTTTCCCACCTCTTTGGAAGTCCTTTCACAGGTCTTGAATGGGAACTAATGCTTCCAGATGGCTCAGCCAGGTTTTTAAGCTGCTTATTGGGTCCAGGTTGTTTGAAAACATCTATCTCTGAACAGCTTGTTCATTCCTTTGGTCGTGATTTAGCTTCTCACATGGACATGCAATTCTCTGTGAAGTCTTGGTGAGACCTCGGGGTTGAGACTTGCACCCTGTGGACCTAGGTGTCAGGTTTGACCTTGCTGCCTTTCCGCTTCACTGTGCATCCCCTGGGCACAGGGACAGATGTGGGGACCTGCTCCACATCTATCCTTTCTAAACCACTCACTGCATTTATCTGGGATAAATTAGCCCTTATCTTTCAATTCTTCACGATTGGCAAGCCAATCATGAGAGCCCATGTCATCAAAGTGCCTAAAAAGCCAAGCTCAATGTTAACACTTTGACTTACTGCTGGTTAATCTTTTCCTTTGAAGGTTGAGTGGAGCATTTTCCCACTCCATCTGAAGCCCGTCAGAACTAATACAAGTAATTTCAGTGTTTTTAGAAATCTCCTAATGCTGACTAGAAGGAAATGTTGTATTTCAGCTAAGGTGGTGGTTGTTATTGCTTTAGGGTTATTTATGCATATCCCAATTTCAAGGAGTAGTGCCACTGCCTATCAGCCTGGATCTCCCCTCCCCAAGCTTAGCTTAAGCTGGAGTCCTAGTTTTACCCCTACAGTGGGCACCATTTGCAATACAGCCTTTTAGAGTTGTGGTAGGTTGACCTACCACTACCTATAGTTGTGATAGAGCGGCTTTGGCGAGCACCTGGTGCCCAGCCAGGGTCGACCTACCACAAGAGTATAGGCACAATGGTTGCTCCAACTGTTGGCTCTTGAAGGTTTCAGGGACAGTTTACCCAGGACAGTGGTGACAATCTTGTTTTCCCCCATGCTCTTTTCAGCTCAGGGCTGGTATTTCAAGTTCTTTCCCAGCTGTGTCTTCATGAGGTGGTCAGCACTGCACACTTAGGTGTGTGTCGTCACTGTTCTCGTGCAATTGCCTAAAAGCCCTTTGAACAAAGTGGGGGTTAGTGCCTTTGGCCTGTTAATTTGCAAGGTGAAATCTCAATTACAGTATTATTTTTGGATACCCTGCTCATCTCACAGATATTTATAAAGGGTTAGTCACAGGGAGTCCCTTTTGCTGCAAAAATCCCCACTTGGACCATTTGGGGTTAGCCTACCAAATCCTGGGCTTCTGCATTGCTGCTGTGGGAAGGGAACATTCCCGTAACAGCTGTTGGGGGGGGGGGGGCGAACATACNTATAATTAGAGGCTGTTTCAAGACTTCAGCCTGAATACCAACACCTCGCTGCAAGCAGTTATTCACTTCGCTTCACTTGTAACGGCAGCTGGCTGCGGCTGCTGCCAAGCGTAGGGGTAGTCTGACCGCCAGCACAGTGAAATCATTATTGTTGGGGCTGGGGACAAGCTTGAAAACCTGAATGGGTGGCCCTGGTAAATCTGAGATGCTTCTGTAGGCAGTGAGAGCTGCTGCAGGGAGCAGTCCTGGGGGTGCATAGGGGCTGGGGGTGATCGGGACCTGCCCGGCTCTGAGAGCTGATGGTTGGGGTGAAAAGGGAGACAGTTTGGGGCTCTATCTCACTGCCATCCAGCAAGGTACTTCTGAGCTGCCTGGCCTCAAAGGAAGGATGGGTTTTTTCCAGCATAGCAGTCTGTGACCCTTGCTAGAGGCTGAGTGATGGGTTATACAGAGCAGCAGTTTAACCATTTTTTAGTGGATGAAGCACTTAGTGATGGAGCATGAGAACCTTCAGCCAGAGATTTTTAAGGGAAGCAGGGTCCAGGTTGGTAATAAAAGCCAGCAACCCTTCAAGAAATGTACCCCAAACCCAAACAAAGTGATGTTCCCTGAAATTCATGCCAGCAGTACAACATCATCAGGGCTGGGTGCAGATTTGCTGGCACTTAATGTGGAGCACATCTGGCCCGTGGGGCTGGGGAAATACTGCTGGTAACCTCCTGGGGCATGGCATTTGCCCTTGGCCACGGCTGACTCTCAAGACAGCATGAGGCCATACAAACCATGCCTTCTGCTGCGAGGTGGGATGCATCCACGGAGGTCTGGCCTCTGCGATGCAGGAGCTGGTTAAATACATCCAAGTATCTCCTTATGGAGGCCAACAGCATCGCTGCCAAATCTCTCACCGCGTTCGCTTCCAGGAATCATTTTGGAAAGGAGAGCTGTGAGAGCAGTACCCCAGGCCGACAGCCCAGGCTGCTTCCACCTCCCGCCCGGGGAGGGGATGGCTCTTACAGCTTGGACATCTTCTCCAGCTTGCTGGTGGTACTTGCGGGACGTGATGACACAGTGGCTCAGCCGAAATGCTCCACAGCTCTCCGTGCTGTTCAATACACCTGTATCACTTGCAGCCCCCCCTGCACCCAAACCTCCCCCATGGTCCACCACAGGTGCGATTGCGCTGCGCTGGGGTGGTCCACACTGCCACCGGCTCCTCAGCATTGCTGCAGAGTTGCCATGGAGACCATTAATTAACCATCCCTCGCTTGATGGTATCGAGCCCTGAGAACAAGTGAGATCTTCTCCCTCCACCTTCGTCACACACTGGCACGACAAAAACCCGGGGGCAGGCAGTCCACAGCAAGAAAGCAGGTAAAGCCCTGGGCAGAGAATGTTTAAATGACTTTATTTTTTTTTTTCTCCTTTTATAAATGGGCACAGCACAGAAATAATTAAAAAAAATAGACAGTACCATTACAGTGCTAGATCCATTGGCAAAGATTATTTTTATAGTCTTTTTTATTATTTTTAAAGTTTTGGCCATTGAGTAAGAACAAAAACAATTAACAAACATTTTATTTTATTTTGTTTTTTTAACAGACACTATGAAGCGATTTAAGTACTAAACTCTAGAAGAGTTATGTACATACAAAAAAATGTTCTGTTTAAGATATGTTTCCTATTAAAAATATTTACATGCATTTTTTTTCCCCTCCCATATTTATTGAAAGGTAAAACACTTGTAGTTTCTTCTATTAAAGATTTTTCATTCGCCTGTTGGGAATTTAAATCAGCTCCAAAGAAAAAGTGAAGTGGGGCTCACTCGTTGGGCTTTTCTTTTTCTTTTAATTACTTAAATCTTCTGGAAAGGGCTATTTTTTGGGATGTGTATCAATGAATTTTTTGTTTGATTTTTTCTTTTTTTTTAATTTATACAAGAATGTTTCATGTTTATTTACAGAAGAACCAATGGGTTGCAATTTATCCTGGAGACATGGTGGTGTGCATTAGTGAGAGATAAGCATGTGATTTTAAAAAGTAGTTCTATCAAACTGCAGTCAATACATATTTTTCTTAAGTCAGCAGTTCTGTCTGGTTTGATTGTCAGCTGTACTTTTATGACTTAGACCGGGGGACCCAGAACAGGGGTAGTTTATGCACGTAAAGTCACTGGTACCCTTAAGGTCTTTGGAGATGCGGTGGATGAGCTGTCTGGAATGTGGAGTGAAAAAAAACATCTGGGCATCACACAGGCGTCTCCTAGGGTGACTTTTTCCCAGAAATAAAAATCATAGTAAAACAAAAAAAAAGAAAAGACAAACCAAAGTTTGTACACTCCAGACTGAGACTTCTCTATAGAGACTGGGTGTGGGTACATCCACGGAGCTGCAGGCACAAGGTACGTGGGACAAACCAGAGCGAACACGGAGCCTCGGAGGGGCTTTGGCTGCCTCACCAGCATCCCAGGCTCCGCTTCGGCTCCAGCTGGGGATGTGGCAGTCGGCAAAAGGCTCCTTATCCCCAACCCTGGCAGACCCCGACCCAGTGCCGAGGCGGCCGGGATCAGGCCGTTGCTATGACAGGGAGGGAGGGAAAGAGCCAGTGGCGCGGGGCCAAATCCTGCAGCCCGTGGCAGAGGACAGGGTCCGAGGGCTGCAGAGTCCAGCACACGATGCTGGCTGATAAACTCTCCTCCTCCTCATTAGGTGCGGAGTTTACACTGAATCTGTGCACGCATGTGTGCTTTGCACACACACGTATATACATATATACATATATATTAATTACATACACATATATATACATACATACACGCACGACACACCCATCCCTGTCACCGCAGGCTCCAGCCCAGCCGAGCAGCTGGCGAGGCGCCTGGTAAGACGCCAGTTATTCTAATAAACCTTTCAGTGTTGAAAACTCAATGTCACTTTAGGAGCTGCCAGAGCCTCGTAGAAAACCTCTGAGCCCAGAAACGCTTATAATCATAAAAAGGGGGTGGGGGAGAATAATAATAAAAAAAATCCATTCTTGTTTTTAGCTAATGGTTTTATTCCCGTTAAAGCCTCCGTGATGGTGACTCATGGCAGGGGTCGGATAGCTTTGAATTATGAGTCTGGGGAGCAGGAGCCAAGGCTCGTGTGGAGCAAATCGGCTCCTGGCCAAGGATCTTCTGCATCCACCAGGCAAAATGGGGAGGGAATGGGAAATTTAGAGGCAAACCAGCATGTCACGGCACATATCCAGCCCAGCGCCATCGCCTTCCCTGCAGTAGGATCCCTCCCACTGCAGGGTCCTGCTGCTTAGTTTTGAAAGGTCCAAAATCAAAGCGCTTTTTGGAGGAAAGGGGCAACTCACTCCCATCCCTGCAAAACCTGTCCAAGGCTGGGTCCTGCTGTTGACCGGGGCCACCTCCATCTCCTGCCCTTCCCATCCTCCTGCTTCCAGCCCCTCGTCTGGGCTCTTGCACACATTTTCTGGTCCTCCCTTCCCTTTCACCCCTCCTCCTGCCTCCTCCTTATTTATGTGGCCCGGGAGTCACTGGTTACTTTATCATTCTCCTCCGAGGCACTGGCTGCTGCAAATCACAGCAGAGGGAGAGAAACTGAAAACCAGCACAGCTGGGAGAGGAACTGACGCCATCTTTTGTGCCTTGCAATTGCAGCTCTCCAAAAATTACAGAACTGGCATGGCAAAGAGTCTTCCTTCAGCTCCACTGTATCACATGCACCCGCAAGCATGCAGAAAACAAATGGAAAAGCAAGTGGAAAAGCCCTCCTCTATGCCCACATGGCTGCCCACGTCCTTGGGGCACACAGCTGGAAGGACGAGCACATCTGGGCACTATCCCAGCTGAGAGACTGCAGCTGTTCATGGATGATATCACTACAAGGGATACGCGCAGGCTGGGGAAGGGGCTGAATTTGTGCAGAGAGGGACAATGCCAAATCTGGCAGGCTTTGGAAAGGGATGATGCGGGAGATGCTCAAGCTAGCGTTGGAGTTAATTTTCCTAAAAACTTGCTCTGTGGCCAAATTGACAGCTGAGAAAAGATGCTCTTGTTCCTCCTCCCTGTGCTTTCTCACTTCTTCCCCATCCATCTTCGCACCAGGAATCCCTCAAAAGCCCCAAAGCGCAGCGAGCCACACGCGCCCGTGCAGAAGTGCCTGCTGGAGGAGGCAGCTGCGCCTCGCTGCCCGCCATCTGCCTGCGGCCGCCCTCGGCACAGCCACCGGCTTGGCACTGCCGCTCGGTGCGGGGCCAGGAGCCGCAACACACCGCATTCGCATGGTGTCATGCACAGCCTCGGGGATGGCCACACTGCAGCCCCCCACCCCCCCCAACCCCCTTACATACCCTGGCAGCATGATTTATCTGGGTTTCATTGGGGTTTTACCCATCCCCGTTGCTCTGGTAATAGAGAGCCGATGGTAGCTGTGATTTTTTTGGAGCTGGGCTTTCCCGTAAAACCACAGCCCACGTTCAGGTCTGTCCCACCACCCCCTGGTCTACAAGGGACACACAAGATCAGCCATCCTCCAGCAAGACAAGGCTCTTCTTTTTCTTCCAAGTATCAACTCCAACAACTAACCCGGTGCTCCCAGGGGGTGGAGGTGGCAGGAAAGGCTCTGTCATGATTTATCACCAGAAAATGGTGGGCTCCAAGCTGAAAAGACAGTCTCCTTGAGCTCACATCCCCTCTCCAGGCAGAGAGCAATACAGCAAACGCGTAGAAGCAGCAGACATACAATGAATTAAGACTTTGGTCAATTCTGATTACCAGTTTAATTGCCTTCACCTTTTTTTGTATGTGGTTGTCTCGTGCTTTTAATTACTGCAAGAGAAAGCGCTGCCCAGCCTCCTCTCACCCTCCCACTTCTAGCCTTCCTCACTTCTGAAACTGTAACGGATTTAAGTGCCAGGATTATAACTTAACACCAGCTGGGCGAACCAAGGTTAAGCTTGAGTGGATAAAAAAATTGTATTATAGAACTTCAGACTATTAAATGGGAAAAAAATGGAATGAAGATTAGGGAAGCAGCTAAGAAAAGCAGCATTTAAAATATTAAGCCTGGAGGGTTTTTTTTTTTAATGCAAGCTCAAAAGATTAAGTCCACATTTTTCCAAAAGATGGTGATTTTGGGTGGCCTTGATACTTGCCATGCCCAACTCATTAAATCATGAAAAGGCTTGATTTCTGCCACTCCCCAACAGCTAGGACCCTTTGTGTAATCCCAACAGGACCAAAAACCCCCCAAACCATCAAACCCATGAGTTGAAACTCTCCCATTTGAGCAGGTCAGAGAAAGTGGCTCTTAGAGCCAGGTTGGCACCAGCCTCCTTCAGACATGTGGCCCTCCTTTGCATCATCCTCATCCTCCACAGCCGGGATGGACCCAAGGAATGGGTGTACACAGACACACACACACACTCCCTACACCATCTGCCTTTCAACATCGCCATCCAAGACATCCAACAGGACCGTCTTCTCCAAACTAAAAGAACCAATTTGATGACTATTTTGAGGCTGAAATCTCTAGAATGGGGATTTTAGAGCTGACCTGTGCACAGGGGTTCTGCTCACTACCCTGAAGTAAAACCAGGTTGGCATTTTGGGTTGCAGCCTCTGTGCTGCGCATCCCAAGGAAGCATAGCCCAGACCTCACATCTTCACAACCACAAAGTCCCATCCAGCCATCATATGCAGTGGAATGAAAATTTACAGGAATTTCATTTTATATATACNAGCACTGCTGTCTTGCAGCCTCCACCAGGGTCATAAATCCTTATATCCACTAATACCCTGAGGGGACAAAGTGTCACTGTGTCTCTGCAGGTTAATTCATGATGCAACAGAGTCAAAGCAACCGATTTTTTTTTTTTCCAGTTTTCCTGTTTAAATTGCTCTAAGAGCAAAGCCAAGGTCTCCATGGGACATCATCGAGATTGCAACTATCACGAAAACAAAGCTCCTTGACTTGTTGCATTGCAAACAGCACTTCAGCTAATTAAAAGCTAACTCATTGAAATATTTAATGACTTTTCTGTGCAGAGAGCTTGCGCCAAAAAAATCTGGCCTTTCTAGAAGGCACAGTTGGGGTCTGGATTAGACCCTGCTGCTCTGCACCTTAGGTAGCATCAGAGGGGAAACCACTGCACTTGGGTGATGACGGCTTCCAGGATCCATTGCTATCAGGCTCCTGGGTGCCCTGTGGGTTATACTGGACTTTAAGCAACAACAAAAGAAACAGAAACCATCAATCCTGGGTCTTGCAAAAGATATGTAGCAGCCAACCTGCCCTGGGACTGACTGGTGGAAAGCCACGACTCTGCCTCACCTTCCTCATCTTCCGGGTGCGAGTGACCCGGCGGAGACCCCTGCCCAACCCCCGAGGGAGCAGAGTATTGCCTCTTTTTTGCATTTATTTTCTTAGGCTGCATCTCACACCTTGTAGAGCTTTGTTATCCCCTCTGGAGGGACTGGGGAGAGGATTTAGCTTCTCCATTTCCAACTCTTCTCCCTGCCAACTTCCCACCAAGCAACATCCCACTCCATTTTAAAACCAGTGCTGTCGGTGATACTGTGCAAGCTGAGTTTTATTGGTCACAGTGAAAACCCAGCAAATGCAAGGTCCCTTCTCAACCAAACCCCTCAGTGGCCGGCGACACACGGTTTCTATAGATTCAAGGTCTCTGGCTGTGCACAGTGATGCAGTGAAGCAAGGTGGTGGCAGGAGGGGAGCAGCATGAGATACCCCAATGCAGCTTCTTGCTGCTCCACAAACTCTCCGAAGAGTTGATCTAAAGAGATAATTTCCAGCATACTGGCCATGTTTGTATTTAATTTTTTTTCCCCACTCCAAGAGCAAACCCCGGGGCATCAGGTATTCCAGCCCCTTGTGCTTTTTTCAAGGTTCGAAGCGTATTGAGAGTCGTGTCCTCTCTTCAAACAGAAGCAGGGAGCAAGGTAATTCCTGCAAAGCAACCAACCCCATTCAAAAATAAAATAAAAAATAAAAACAAGAGAGAGGGAAAGAAACCTCCCTCCTTTCCGAAGGGAAAAAAAAAGGAAGATAAATCCAAACCAACCCCCCTGTGCCCCAGGGCTGGTAGAAGGTGTCCGGATCCCAGAGTCCATTGTGTTGGTGGGAAAAGCCCAGTGACCTCCAGCCGCTGTTGGCAGCCTGACCGCCCTGTCCTGTGCCCACCAGGGTGCTCCCCAGGCACGGACGGGTTCCTTGGCGTTGGCTCCTTGCCCTGTCCCTCCCACTGCACAAAGGCCAGCGGTACTCGGTTTGAACTCAGCGATGCTCTGGGTGCTTGATTTTTCATCATGCCAAAGATGTGTTTTCTTCTTTAGCTGTTGCGGGTTTTGATTTTTAAATTCACAGTCTGATCCAAAAAAAGGGAGAGGGAGAGAGAGAAAGAGAGAGACTGGATGAAGTAGAGGAGGGAGAGTTTGGAGCGGGGAGGGAGGGAGCGCGAGGCACGCTGGGCTCTCCTTCTACGCATAAAACTCCTCCTGCTTGTCAGGCTTCTGGTATGTCACGTTGGCTTGCTTAGGCTCCTCCAGCGTGTAACTGCCCTCGTCCTTCTTCTTCATCCGGTAGATAAGCAGCATGACCAGGAAGGCAGCGAAGAGGGCTCCCACCACGCCACCCACAATCACCGCTGTAACACAGAGAAGTGGCACAGCCATCAGTGCCGCCCTGCAGTCCCAGCCTGGCTTTCAGCGCAAATAATATGGGGGGAACATTTTGGATTCCAGCTTGGTTTTGTGCCTTGCAAGTTTGCAAGCAACTTTTCTCCTGAGATTTATGGTGTTAAGAAAACTGAAAATGAAGGTGAGGGGCTAATGCAGTCACATAACTCAAGGAGCTTCAACAAGCTCCCAAGTGCAGCGATGCTGAAGGGTGGGTAGGACCTGAAGGTATCTACTCCACAGCTGTATGGTGGGCAATGGACTGGCATGGGGCAGGCCAGGCACAGAGAGAGGTCCCTGAACAGGCTGTAACCTCATACAAGGAGGGTGCAGAAAGTCCCCCAAAGAGCTGCTCATTTGGGTTTCTGCCAGCATCTGCCATGCTCAGCTGAAGCCCACCAGAACAATAGCTGCTTTGCCGTGCCACTGCCTCCAGCTCCCTTTAGCTGGTGGTGGAACACTGACACCTCTGCCCTATCTCTGATGTCCCTCTGGCTGGGACAAGTGGCCCTCCCAGGGCACCTCTCTTTTCCCCTGCAGTCAGAGGTGGCCGGGTAGTATTCAGCCAGCACTGTAGCACATCTTTCCACTAACATCCTATTTTTCTCCTGGAAACCCATCTTAGCAAAAGCAAATTGTGCACAGCTCTGCACTCTCCTGGCAAAGACATGAAGACCACTGGGAACACCCCAGCACAGGCCCTGGAGCTATTTTGGCAGGTGACTGTGGGTTAAACCAGGCTCCACACTATCTCAGTGCCCTGCCAAAGACCGACCCCTCTCCTGGGTCATGGACAGCCCAGCTGTCTGTCCCCCCCCCCCCACACNCAGCTCTTCACCCGCAAGCCCACGGCCTCCGGTCTCACCTATCAACACTTCTTTCCTCTCCAGGATGTTCTTCTGGGGGAGCTGAGCGGCCGAATTACCGGAGTCTATCGTGTTGTCAATCAGCCCTGGCTCTGCATTCTTGCCCAGCCCGGGTCCTGACGGCAGTGTCACCACAGCCATCACCTCGTTACTGAGCTCGGGACGAGTCGTCTCTTCCTCCTCCCGGATCTCAAAGTCCCCGCTGGGGCCGCTGCTGACTGGGACCTCCAGCTCGTTGTCAGGGACTGTCATCACCTCCCCTGGCTCCATCTGGGAGAAAGGACAAGATAGAGCAGGGGACAAGGACCAAAGGGTGGTTCCTGCCTCCAGCAGCTCTCATGTGTCCAGAGGAAGGACATCACAGTACCGATGACAGGGTGGCCCTCTCAGCAGGGAATGTGGGGGATAACATTGGGGTGTCCCTTCCCTGTGTCACTGAAGTGGACAGTTATATTGCAGCAAGCAACACAACCCCACATCTTGATGGTCACCAAAAGGCTGAGGCCACCATGGCTGAGCTGGACCATTCTTGTCTGTCCCCATCCCAGGTGCCCTTGAGATGCACAAACTCTCACCTCTGCCTCGTAGTTTCCCCTAAAGAGAGCCCCACATCCCAGACCCTCATTTGGGCTCTCCGTCCCCAGCGTGGACCGATGGCTTGCCAAAACATCTCACAGATGCCTCCTTGCTAGACATTAAGTGATGCAACCATTTGTGCTACAGCAACAAAGGAAGTGTAAGGATCAGGTGAGCCCCAGGGTTGAGGGGGGGTCCCTTCCCTCTCCTTTTTCTGCCTTCAACCTGCTCTTATGGTTGCAGCCCTGCAGCACCAGGCAGGAGCAGGAAGATGGGTCCTTCTCACCCAGGTCATGGAGCCAGCCCAGCTCCCTGCTGTGGTCCCTGACCAAGCCTCCTTGGCAAGGAGGTGAACCCAGCCTGGATAGCAAACGTGGGCTGGGCAGATGAGCTGCTCCATCCCCCACCAGCCCAACCCTGACCTACTCATTGCCTCTTGCACATCCCTACACCTGCAGCTCCCTCAGGGCCAAATCCCCCCTGACCTTCCCCCTTGTCTCAGCAGCCTGACCTGCTACGTGTCCACATGCTGAGCTGGACCGCACTGAGCATCCCTGAGCAAAACCTCCCTGGGATCCCTCCTTCGCGGGGCAAACAGCTCCCTCCACACCTGCCTCGGGACATTACAAATTGGGATGAGCGAAGAGCTCGATGGGCCCAAGTCGGGGCGGGAAAGTAGGAGCCCTCTCCATGTCAAGCTGCCCCCGGCATGAGTGCATGGCTCACTGCTTCCCACAAGCAGGCGTTTTTGTGACAGAGATTAATTGAAGGTCAGCGAGAGCCCAGAGCGCTATACATACATATACGTACACAGAAAAGAGGGACTAGTTCAGACAAATCACTCCACCTTTCAGTCAAAGTGGTTTTCAAAGGGCCCCTGGGGGCTTCTGAATGAGAGATGGATCAGCAGATTAAATCCCCTGCTCCGGACACCCGAGGGGCTGGAAATGCACTGTCAAGCTGTAATTGCGGAGCATTTGGACCTCCCACTGAGGGGCTGCAAGTTGGGAAACCGTACAATGAGTCCAGACACCAAACCCAGAGGAAAGCTGCTCTTTCCCCATGGGGTGGAGGTACACCCAGCCCTGCTCCCCTCCTGCCTGGGGAAGCTGCTCCTGAGCAGCTGGGCAAGGCAGAACCAGTGGCACCAGGGACTCATGGCATACCCCTGTGTGCCCCCATCAGCTCTCGTGCCAGCCCCATCACCATGCTCTGCCTGTGCTACATCCCCCACCCTTTAATCTCCCCTCTCCAGCTCACCAAATGTTCCACTCTCCACAGAACTGGAAAGAGCCCAATCTGACCTGACCTCCTTCTGAGCAACTGGCTAAGGACCGGTCAACCCCAAAGGCTCCCCATCACCATTGCTTGGCTTCAAACATGGCCCACAAGCCTTTTAGCAGGTGAGAAGGGCTCCTGCCTCCTACCTGGGGGGCTTCTGTGGGTGGCAGCGTGGCAGGACTGGATGGCAAGGCAGTGCTTTTTTCTGTGAGGTCTGCAGTCCTGGAGGTGCTTGGTTTTGGCAGGGACCTGGGCTTGGCCGTGCTGGTGAGGACAAGCCGTGACGTGGCCACCTCTGTTGGTGTGCTGGTTTCGAGGATGGAGGTGGTGGGTGTCTCCAGGGTCGTGGCCCGGGTGGTAGCTCCCTTGGTGACAAGGGGGGGCAGGAACCTCCGGACAGTGGTGGGCTTGGCAGTGGCCATGGTGGTGCTGGTGGTGGTCGTGGCCATGGTGGTGGTGGTGCTGGTGGCGGTGGTGGTTGTGGTGGTAGGGGAGTCGCTGGCAGTGGTACTGGTGGTGGTTGCTTTCCAACTGGGGATCACTGGTGTCTCTGTCATCCTGGGGATATACAATACGCTGGTTGTCTGCTCGGGGGTGGTATCCTCAGCAGGGAATGGTTCAAAGGGGGTTGCCACGGGCTGCACTGAGGTGATAGGCAGCACAGCCGCCGTGGTGGAGAGCGTGACGGATGTGTCCATGGTGAGGCTCACTGCTGTCTCGAGCCCCGACTCCTGCTCGAAATCTGAAAGAGGGGGAGGAGAGCGAAGGGTGAGCCTACTGTTGCCCCAGCATTTCCCAGGGCTGACATGCACCTGGCCTCAACCCCAAAAACCTGAGATCATGGACTTTCTCCAGGCTCAGCAGAAACCAAGGGCTGCAAATTCCCATGTGGCGGCCAAAGCCCCTAGCTGGGGTCAGTGAAACCTCCATAACATGGCACGTGCTACGGTGCTGGGGAAGGGCTAATCCTGCCCAGTGGGGCCAGAGATCGAAACGGGAAATGGAGTCATTTCAGCTCAACCTTTGGGACAGTTCCCTTCGCTTTTGTCCAGGAGAGGGCAGCTCCAGAGATGGATAAGGGGTGATCCCCTCCCTCACATCCCATGGCAAGCCCATCTCCAGTCCCACCAAAACCCTCGGCAAGTCTCCCCAGGGACCCTTCCCCAGAAACCCCGCAGCTACTTACACCCTGAGCCAGAGCCCGAGTAGACATCGTCCAGTTCATCGTCCCCAAAGGGGTCATCGTCCCCCGAGCCCTCCAGGTCCACGGGCCTCTCATAGTTCTCATTGCGCCAGCGCTGAGCCTGCAGCCGAGCGGGGAGAGATGCATGAGCAGCTCCAGCCTGACCAAATGAAGACCGGTGCCTGCACAGACACCCCCAGGCACCCCTCGTGGAATGATGCACGGATTAAACGGGCCAGGGAAAAGCAAGACCAAGGGAGCAGGAGTGCAGGCAGCGCTCTCTCCAGCTGAACCACCCAGAATCGTGGGGGGTTTTTTTCCCCAAAACAATTCACTGCTGCAAATCTTTCAGACAAGCTGACATTTTGTGGAGAGCTTACATTGACTCCAATAACATTTCCCACGGAAACAAGCCCTCTGGAAAAGGGGGAAAAAACAACAACTGTTTTTGGAAATTGCTAGAAAAATTATCAGTTTGGTTCTTGAACTCGCTATTGTTTTGGTTTAGATGATTTTCATGTGATTCCTGGCACAGGTGTGACAGTAACACACACTATCAGCTGCTATAACCTGGAAAGTCTCAGTATGAAACAATGCCAGACTTCCAATATTCCACTGCTTTACAGTGCTGCTAAAACTTGAAGGGCCCTTGCCAGTAGGGTTCTTAAATATCTTGTTTTGCAGATCAAAGTGTCTCCTGTTTGTGTTGCAAGGAAACAGTTTGACACTTCATTACAACCCAAACAAGGAGGCTTTGATCTGCAAGATAGCATCAGATGTTTCAAGATGTAACAAGCCAGGTTAGTGCTTAAATTTAAAATAAAGGGGTTGAAGGGTCCCCTTCACCTATTAGAGAGTTTTACCTCTGACAACAGCTTCGAGTTTCTTTGTTTTCATTCTGGATTGGAACAAAAAGGAGTTTTGAAAAGTCAGAAGGTCCCATGACATAGAAATTTGGGACCTAACTGGCATTTTGTCCCCACACCTCTTCTCCTGGAGCCCGTCAGAGGGCAAGGGAGAGAAGAGCAGCCCTCAGCTGCAGTGAGATGCTCAGGGCCGGGAGGTGGGAGGACACTTCTCAGGGGCTGCAAGCCGATTGCTGCCAGGGTGCCCAAGCCAAGGAGATATCTGCTGCCGAAACCCTGCCTATATAGTCACTCGGATGCTGCAGATGTACCACTTGTGTCATACGCCCATGGTGACAGCGTGAGCACATTCCTGGGGACATAAATCTCTCGGGAAGTTCAAGGGGATTTGGGCTTTTAAGTGCCTGTCTCTCCTGAAAGTGCTGCTGAGCTTTTTGTGGCTGGATCTATCCCTTTATCTCCAATGATCTATCCCTTATTTTTTATTTTCTCACTCACTCTTCCCTATCACCACAGCCACTGCTTATATCCTGCCACTCTCCAGCACGCCACGCACTTTCCAAATCACTGGGAAGATTCAGTCTTTGCCCCAAAGATAATGCACCATCCTGGAGTTTCAAATACATCGTCACCAGCAGCTCACTGAAGAAGTCTGTTATCCCCCAGAATTAATCCGCAGGAAACTAGGAATCGCACGGCCAGAGGCCAAACCCCACTGCAGCACGAGGCTGAGAATGGGAGTGATGTGCTCTGAATGTGGGAGTCAGCGCTGATTAACCCTGCAGAGATGCTGGGAAGCTCAGCAATGGCCACGGTGCTGGGGAAACAGCCTGGAGAGAGGAGGAACCAGGAGAGATGGGATGGAGGCAGGAGGTAGCCATGAGAGAGGGGGACACGTCCCTGTGAGGCAGGAGGTTGCTCTCCCTCCTTGGAAACTGTATTGGGTTTGCATGGCAAGGTTTTGGCGGCAGGGAGGCTACAGGGGTGGCTTCTGTGGGAAGCTGCTAGAAGCTTCCCCTACATCCGACAGAGCCAATGCCAGCCGGCTCTAAGGCAGACCTACCGCCGGACAAGGCTGAGCCCATCAGAGGTAGTGCCTCTGGGAGAACAGATTTAAGAAAAGGGCAAAAAACCTGCACAACTGCAGCCAGAGAGAGGAGTGAGAACATGTAAAAGAAACAACCCTGCAGACCTCCAGGTCAGTGAAGAAGGAGGGGGAGGAGGTGCTCCAGGTGCCGGAGCAGAGATTCCCCTGCAGCCCGTGGGAAAGACCATGGTGAGGCAGGCTGTCCCCCTGCAGCCCATGGAGGTCCACGGTGGAGCAGATATCCACCTGCAGCCCAGGGAGGACCCCACGCTGGAGCCTGAAGGAGGCTGTGACCCTGTGGGAAGCCCGCACTGGAGCAGTCTGTGCCTGAAGGACTGCAGCCTGTGGAAGGGACCCACGCGGGAGCGGTTCGTGAAGAACTGCAGCCCGTGGGAAGGACTCATGTTGGAGAAGTTCATGAAGGACTGTCTCCTGTGGGAGGGACCCCACGCTGGAGCAGGGAACGAGTGAGGAGTCCTACCCCTGAGGAGGAAGGAGCTGCAGAGACAAGGTGGGATTAACTGACCCCAACCCCCACTCCCCGTCCCCCTGCGCCGCTGGCGGGGGAGGAGGTGGAGACCTCAGGAGTAAAGTTTAGCCCGGGAAGAAGGGAAGGGTAGGGGGGAAGGTGTTTTAAGATTTATTTTTTATTTTCTCACTGCCCTACTCTGATTTTGATCAGTAATAAACTAAACTAATTTCTCCAAGTGGAGTCTGTTTTGCCCATGACGGTAACTGGTGAGTGATCTCTCCCTGCCCTTATCTCAATCCACGAGCCTTTTGTTACATTTTCTCTCCCCTGTCCAGCTGAGGAGGGGAGTGATAGAGTGGCTTTGGTGGTCATCAATGGGTGACAAACAATTTGGTGTTGCCAAATGATTTCAAATAGTTCTTTGCCCTGATCTATGGAGGAACAAGCTTCAACTCCTGGAGAGGAGATGGTAAAAAGTAGGGAAAAACTGATGCACCAAGGATCAGTGCAAGTGATTTTGCTAAATAAGTGATGTCTCACCTATAAACTGGTGTGCAACAACAAAATAAATAAAATACAATAACAAATAGATGCCTGGATGGGATCTGATGTAGCCTGGGGGGAGGCAGTGGATAGAAGTAAAAGACTCCCAAGAACCACCTTTGGTTTCACCATGCAAGTTTTCCATTACTCCTCAGTACTGACTACAAAACCTTTAGGGCAAAGTCCCTGCTGGGTGAGGAGGACAAAGCTATGGAGCTCACTCACTGTGAAATGGCCCATCCAAGACTTCTCTGTCACTGCGACCAGTGCAGGGAAACCAGGGACCAGGAGATCCCAGGGGACATGCAGGGGTTGGTTCAGTGTCTTCTGAACGCTGATGGGGTGCATCACCCATAGGAGCCCATAAATTATGAGACAGGCCACCAAAACTGATGGGAGGGCAAGGAAAAATGACAGGGTTTGAGGGGTGGGAGGAAGAGACATTTGGAGTTGCTCTTACTTGCCTTTTGATTTTTTTTTTTACACCAAAAATATTGAGGCTTACCAAGAAATGAGGAGACCACTGCGCAGGCACTCCCCAGACCACCCCTCACCCCTGCCAGCTAGGCTGGGCGAGCTCCCTGAAGGCTGGATTCTCTCTGCATGACCTGCAAAGCCTTGCCATAATGGGAGCCACATGGCCCAGCTTCATCAAGCCCATTTCTCCCTTAAATTGGAACCAGATGAGGCAGCTCCAGCCACCGACTCCCTGGCTCCCCATGCTTGGACTGGGAAACAAAAACGGAAGCGCATGGCCCCAGTGTGCCATGCCAGCCCCCATCCATCCATCCCACAGGGTGGAGAGACTCAGCAGAACCAGTGCTTGTCCTGGGCCTGCTTTGCCCAGGAAAAGAGCCTGGAGCAATGCAGCAAGGGAAAATGGGTAGATGCTGATGAAAATTGTCCCGCCCCAAATCCAAAAGCAAACCTTCCCATGAGAATAACACCCCTGTATTTCGCTCAGACAGCAACTGAGCCCAGCAGCCGCCTGCTCAGCACATGGCCAGGGAGGAGTCCAGTGCCCAGCTCCAGCATCCTCCCAGGGTCACCAACTAATTCTGTGCTCCAACCTGCAGCATGTGGCTCCCCAACGTGATGCAGATATTTGGAGCTGGCAGCCTTTCCTCTGGGTCTGTCTCCTCCCCAGAGCTGCAGCCCCCGCACTGTGCAAAACACCATTGCTCCCTCCAGTTTGCGGGAGCAGGATCTGTGCCACAGCCCCGCAGGGATCCATCTCCCAGAGCCACTGACTGCATCAGGAACAACTTCACAGCAATAAAACACCTCGCAGGGCCAAAACTCGCTCTCCAGAGACAACTCCCTCGATGTGAGAGACATCTCTCCCACGCCTGCCCCTCACACGCCAGCCTGCAGGAGAGCAGATGCTCTCAGCCAGGTTTTGCCCTAAGTGGATTCCAGAGGATCGGCAGCGATCAGTGGAGTTTATACCAAGGAGGGAGTACGGCAGCCCATGGCGCAGGGCAGCCCGCCAGCAGCCCAGCTCCAGCTGCTGCCTCGCCAGCTCAGTGCATGTAATAACAGCTCCTGCATGACCAGGCACCACGCTGCTGTCGCACTGCAATATTCATGAAGCTGAAGCATTCCTGCTGCTCGGGGAAAGTGAAACAGGACCTAAAGTGGGATGGCAGAGAGCTTGCCTTCTCTTTCTTGTCTGCAAGTCTTCAGAGGCTGCTCCTGAGCCGCTCCTGCATGCAGGGGGAGCTGGTGATACAAAACCACAGCAAGCATCGATGGATGCTGGGCAACCCTTTGCTCCTTTCCAGCATCCTTCATCCTAAGCATCTGCCCAGCATAAAACCCTAAATAACCACAGAGCCAGGACCAGGCATGGGGGGACTCCCTGACTGCAGCAAGCACAGCCCCAGCCCGCCAAGCTTCACAAAGATTTATTGAGAAAGACTTGTGAAACATCTCCAGGTGTTCCTGGTGCGGAGGAGGGGTGTTTGGGGCACGGCTGGTCCCAAAAAAGCCCCCATGTCACTCCAGTCCAGAGGTACTGACGTAAACCTCCTCCCAGCCAGGCTGCCCCAGCTGCAGCCCTGATGGTATTAGGTCAGGCTCATGCAATAAATCTTGTGAACAGTCGGTGTTTATTTGGATTTACTGCTGCTTAGACCGTTAATGCTCTGCATGCACCGAGCCCCGCAGCCGTGCTCGGCCCCCTGCCTCCCCCCAGTAATGAGGGGGCTGCTCCCCCTTGCTTGGCTGGGATGAAGGGGAGAGGAACGGTGACTTTGCCAGCATGGGAAATCACAAATCATGCAGGACAGCAGCTCCCACCTCCTGACCTGCGGCTGCCTCCCCATCCGTCACAGCCTCCATCGCAGCAAAGACGCAGCTGGCTGGATTTGTCCCAAAAGAGAAACTTCATCCAGACTTTATCCCAGACCCAGCAGGCTCCACGTGGTCAGAGCAAGGTTGGAGGGAGCCTGCTGGCAGGACCCCCTGTGCATGCTGGATCTGTCCCTCGCAGCCCCTGGTCCCCAGGGATGGTGTCAGGGACTGTCCCAAGCCCGCTGCAGGAGGGATGGGGCTGCCACCCCAGCAAGATTGCAAGTCCCAAGAGAGGGTTTTCCACGGCATAAATTTCGTGCCTGCCTAGGGCTGGGAGTCATGCAAGGCACATCCACACCCTTGATCAGTCTCCTCCTGTGGTTGGGATGGGGGGGCACGCTCGCAGGACTCCCAGGTCCTCTGTGCGGCCCTTTCCAGGCATCCAACGCAAAGCTGGGCCAGGCAGGCAGAGGCTCCTCGGAGCAGGCGGGAAACCCCAGTGCGATGCTCATCCTGGCCCTGGTGCCCCTGCCCCACGGCAGCCCCTGCCCTGCCTGCCGTGGGATGCCGAGGGCCACGATTAGCTGGCTCGAGCCAAGGGACAGCAGCTCCCATCCACGCAATTACAGCTTCCCAGTTAATGGCTCTTGGCAGGGGGTTTTGCTAACCAGCTCAGCACTGCTTCCCCCCGGCTGGGCTTCATTAGGGAAATTAAACCAGGGGTCAAGGCAAAGCTGCTGGAGGCACCGGGGCCCAAGACGCCAGCTGGGCCTGGGGGGTTGCATCGCCTTTGGTGATGTCCAAGTCTGGGGGAGGCAAAAAGGAGCGGAAAGGTTTAAATATGCCCTGAGAGGTACTGGTTCTCTGCCGGGCCATGCTTAGGACTGTCCTGCAGAAAGGGAACCACTCGTGCCATGTCCCTGTGGTTCAGCCCATGAGCTGGTCACTGCCACACCAGCCATGGGAGCAGCCTGGGCCAGGATCTGGCTCTGGCATCATCCAGACCCTAATCGCCTGCCCTATTTGTACTCCTCCAGTGTTCAAAAAGGTCATAGATCTGCTGCTATAAAAGCAAGACCCAATGCAAAGCAGTCTCCATAGGGCAGGGCCAGAAAGTCAAATTTCAATAAACGTTCCTCCAGTGCTCTAAATCACCCAAAATAAGTGCCAAACCCAAAGGATTTGGATGTCAGCAGCTCTGGAGGTGACAAGGCCACTACATTGAGCTCGGATAAGAGAAACATCCCCACTCAATCCCAGAGGACCCTTTTGCTCCTGCAGCTGCTGCAGGGCTGAGCGAGATCAGCAGGCAACGGATGGCTCCCCCACGCAGCTGCTCACTGTCCCCTTCGATACCTCCACTCCGCAGCTTGGCTGGACCGGCCAGGAACGGCAGCCAAGGGCCACAGCAGCACAAATCACACCCAAATCCTGCACTAAGAGCCTTGGAAAGCAAGCGGGAGCTCAGGCCCTTTGGCCTGGTGCGATCGGAGCCGAGCAGGGAGATTAGAGAGGTTTCAGTCCCTTTCTATTGTCTATACGCATCTAACACCCCCAACACAGCGGATGCCCTTCCCTCCCTTTATCGAGATGGGTGACACCACTTTACAGGTCAAAAAATGTAAAGCTCAGGTACAGGGTCCCAGTCTGCCCTCCCACGACTGCTATCTGGGTACACCAGAGGATTTGGGTAGTTAAAAGATGGGGAAACCAAGGCAGAGAGGAGACCTGCCCACCACCTTCATGTACGGTACAAACATGCTCCTACAGACCACTCTACATCTTTGTACGTGTCCTGGGGGATGGGGACCAGCTGGTTTGGATCTTCCTAAATTCCCTGTACACCCATGCTTGCATGCTCCTCCTTCTCTAGGCAGGGAGGATTAGGGTGTTGTATTTTTCAGGGTGTTCCCACTCTGTGGCAAGGCTTTCACAGAGACTCTTAAAATTCCCAAAACATGCCCTGAACATTAAACCCAAAATGTGCTGCCATTGCAAAAGTGATATTCACTGCTGAGTGTCTGGCTTTCACACCGGGAGGAAAGGACCCTTATAAATCAATCCATCTTTAACCATGGGGAGAGGCTGGTGAACCTCCCTGGGATGCTCTCAGGCCCTTTGCCGGTAGCCATCGGCATGGCAACGGTCGCCATGGAAACCGCCTCCTCCATGGCGACGCATCCATCGCTGGTGATGGGTGACGGGTGGTACCCTCCAGCACATCTGGACCGCACCCGAACTGGGTCTGGAGTCTGCTTCCCCAGGGGTGTTGCAGGGAAGGAGGAATTAAATGCCCTCATGGGATGGGCTGGGGGCGGGGGAGGAGAGGGGGACACGAGTCACCTCCAAAAACACGGAGGAGCTCCCAGCGGAGCAGTCCAGGTGGGGGGAGAAATCCTGACTTGAGTCGCAGCATCCGCTGTCTGCAGGACTTTGCGGAGGGTCAGAGCATCTC
This sequence comes from Pandion haliaetus, assembly GCA_013401275.1. Classification (NCBI taxonomy): domain Eukaryota; kingdom Metazoa; phylum Chordata; class Aves; order Accipitriformes; family Pandionidae; genus Pandion; species Pandion haliaetus. Next base: position 315,939 of record VYZV01009263.1, read on the forward strand.
CCCACGGCCCAGCAGCCCTGGCTGGGAGTTACCTGCCCCAGTCTGGGTGATGGAAGTGATTGAAGGCTGTGGACGTTCCTAGCCCTCCTGCCTGTGGACAGAAGCTCAAGAGTTTTCCCTGAGGGAATCAGAAAGGAAATAAAGAGAGCTGAAAGCTGGTGGTTTCTAAGGCAGCCAGGATGCAGGCTTGGTTCGTGCCTGGAGCTGAGGCTGGAGGTGATGCGGGACAATGCCAGGTGGTAAATCCTTTCCCTGGCACATGTGTAAGGCTCATTGGCAGCATGCACGGAGAGCGGAACTGAGCAACTCCAGAGGCAAAGTGAACCCCAGGAAAGCATCACGGCCTGAGGAGCCCACGTGCCTCCTCCTACTGGGTCCAGCTGCAGCCCCTAGCACCACGCATGGGGTTTGAGATGAGAAGGTGCCTGCCACAAGGGAGACCTGCCATGGCAAGCTGGGGGTGGAAGCAATTTTATCCCATGATATGGATGTCCATGGCCATACAGCAGCCTCCGGCACAACTCTGGGCCACAAGATGGGGCCAAGGCAGGGGAAAGGATGCATGTGGAGAGCATCAGCAGGGACACAGGGGACCAGCCTTCTCCACATCCCAACAGGTGGGCAGTTAAAGAGGAAAAGGAAAATTGAATCAGTGTGAAAGCAGCCTGGAGAATGGGATGGGGTTGTGCATAAGGACCAACTTGCTGTCCCATCCCTCCCCAACCCCTGGTACCAAGCACAGGTTCTTGTTTCTGCATCCCATCTCCTGCCCATCCCGCTTGCAAAATGAACAGCAAAACCAGAAAGCCAAAGTCTCAAAGGTCTGTTTGCATTTCAACCCTGTGAGACAGCTTTGGGAACCCAAACCCACTGCTCCCAGCAGCAGACCTGCAGCCCTGCATGCTACAAGGGCAAGGGGAGAGGACAAGGTGAGCAGGAGACTGGCCTTGCCAGGATGGAGCGTGTAAGAGTAACAGTGACCCAGTGTGTGTCCTCCAAGGGAGATGCTGAATCTGGACATGTCAGAAAGCTCGGAAGGACGCAGCCAGGGTCAGCAATCCATCAGGGGCTGAAAGCCGTTTTCTCCAGGAAAACACATTTAAACTGAGAACATATCACAGGAAAAGTGTCGATTATTTCTATGATATTTTCCACGGGATATTTTCAATTAATCACCCCTTGAAAGCACTTTTCTGGTGTTTTATATAGAAAACCGTAATAATTCATCCCAACACGTGATTTAGTGATACTATAAACAGTCGAAATAATATTAACCTACACATAAAGTTGGAATGAAAACATTGTTTCTGAACCTTAAAGACTCCACAATTCTTTTCCCACTACAAAAAAAAATCACTGAATTTCCACTCTTCGATCCAAGGCTGCAAGTTAAAAATAAATCTATTGGAAAGCTGCTCCAGACAGCATCTCAGTGTCGCTGGGACCTGCTGCTTTGGGAAAAGACCTCAATGTCCCATCATGGTCAGCCCTGGCCAAGATTTTGCCCAAGGACTGATGCTACGGACCACCAAAGCTGCTTGCAATGGAGATGCCCATGGTAAAGCTGAGGAGGCTGGGCTACAAGGCAGTGCCACGGCATGGTTGGAGTTTGGGGGTGCAGGATGCTGGTGGAAGCTGGGGGGGGCTGATGCTCACGACCGGCGGAGATCCCAGTTGCAAGACGTGGTGTGAGCTCGAGTGAGCAGCAGCCAGTTATTTTGTGTAACTTCACTCTTTCTGAGATTAATTAAGCCCCTGAATAACAGCTGCCTAAACCCCAGTGCATTTTGATTTAATAGGCCAGTTATTTTATGCAAGTAAAATAATCATTAACATTTACCAAGGAGCAGCAATTATTCTGGCTTTGTATTGATTCTCCACTGCCAACACACGCAACGCTGCAAGGAGCCAGGCTGGGTGCAGGCACATCCCAAAACCTGCATTCGGACGCGTATGCTCGTGCATGGTTAATCATCACTTGGGGAATATAATGAACCACCAGGTCCAGGTACCCTGGACTAGGCTCAGCTCTTCAAACAGCATCTCTTCCTCCTCCTCAGGATCATCTGTCTCCACCATCATTTGTTATCCCATTTCTTCAATGGATTAGTGCCAGATCCTACCCCATTACACAATAAATATCCTCGAGCCAGAGCTGGCATGAAAAATAGCAAACCTCCAATGTAAATTGTTGCTAACACCTCATCTCCCAGCACATTCCACTTTTTACCTCTGGGGAGATGGAGGAGAAAAAAAACCAAACACACAAACAAAAGTCCCCACCTCTTGCTGCATGCAAAACCTCGGATGAAGAGGCACAAATGAGCCCAGCGAGCCAAGCCTCTGCTACACATTGGCTGGGATTGCATCAGGCAATTGAGGTGCGTTCTTGGGGTTCCCCTGGGGTAGCAGGTCCCCCCAAGCCCTAAGCACCCGCTGGGGACCGCCGTGTTTGGCTCCTGCTGCATCCGCAGTGGTTCAAAGTGCAGCCCTTCACCCCACAGCTGTGGGTTTGGCCAGAGCTGATGGAGCACTTGGGTGGAAATGATGCTATCAGCAGATGCGGGAGTGGGGCAGGAGGTTCTCCCAAGGCTGGGTGAGCCAGCTTAGAGAAAAAGCCAAGCCAAAGCCAGGCTCTACAGACCCACGTTGGTACCCAGGAGCATGGAAGGTCCCATGCCACGGCCCAGGGCACCATGATACCAGCTCACCAAAAAAATCCCAAACCTACAGTGCTCTCCACCCTCCTACTGAGAGCATCCTGCTAACCCAGGCAGGGCAATGGAGACAACCTGCATGGGATGGAGCAAAACCAGCCGGGCTGGCAGGCAGGGATGGGCAGTCGGGGTGCCTGCACCCCCAGCCTTGCCGCCTGCCCTCCTCTGCCTCCCCGCTCTACCTGGCCAGGATGATCTCTTTTCCACCCCGAAGGATTCACGGTGCACTCCAGACTCATTAATTCCCGTGGGATTGCACATTGCCATGGCGATGCAGGCAGCCCAGGGAAAATCCTGCCCTCCCCAGCACGCTGCCGCAGACCCCAGACCACCATCTACGGATGCTCACGGTGGGTCTCAGCCCCCCCCCGCTCCATCCACCATTTCCTTCCGGGGATTCGGGACCCACCGCCATCAGCAGGAACTCCCCCCAGTCATTACAGAATTGATTTAATTTGCTCTGCTCCATAATCCTATTGCAGCTTAACATGCAAAACTGTCTCGAGCTTTTCTCACCTTCCACAAAGGCGCATTTCAGAGCTCACTCTCCTCCCTGAGACTCCTCTCTCCAAAGAGCTGCAAAATAGGACTTTTTTTTTTTTCTTTTTCCTGCCCTTCCTCGGGTGCTTGGCACAGAGACTGCCTCTATGTCTGTTAAACACCTCCCCAATGGCCTCCCGGCAGCAGGACATTGCTAATTGGCACTTTGGGATTCACACACTCCCCGTCTCGCCTCCAGCTCCTCCGCAGAGACCCAGCAGCGCAGACGGGCCCCCAGGAGTGCTCACCCTACCCAACCCAGGGGAAGACGGTCCTGGGCTCCATATCCATTCCACGGAGATGGAGTTCAGCCAAGACAAATATTTTCAGTGTTGTTGAGGGGCTGGGAGCTGTAGACACAGCCACATGCCCGGGTGGCATGCATGGGGCACAAGTGATCATGTGCCTCAGTTTACCTGCCTGCAAAATAGGTGCAAATAATGCAGGGCAGGGGACAGGAACAGGCAGGGGCTCCTCTCCTATCCCCAGGGTTCTGGGGACCAGATCTCTGCAGAGAGGCATCCATGCCTCATACTCCGCTGGCCCAGCAGCTCATGTTTCTCTGCTCCCCCACTCCCCCAGATGTAACTCTGGGCTGAAAGTCAGAGTTTCCTCACCAGCCAGACATATAAAAGGGCGAGCAGCCTCCTGGGGGAGGCGGAGAGGCCAGCAGGAGAAGTAACCTCTGTGCCATGGATTATATCATGTCTGCTAGTACCAGTGGGCAGCACACCGCGGGAAAGGGCATCGTGAGCCCTTGCCTCAGTTTCCCCCCTCCCTAAGGAGCATGGGGGAAAGGCACGATGTCTTCTCCAACCAGGACTCGCCCTCCTGATGTGGGATGACAGCAGGGACGAGCTGGAAGGCAGAGCTGAAGGGGGACAGGCGGACAGGTCTGCTCCAGGGCTTGGTGCTTTATTCTGCACCTTGCTTTAACCTTGCCAGAGCCCCAGCGCACGACACAGCCTCGCTGTTAGAGCGGATATTTTAAAAAATCAAACTGAGACTTGAGTGATGCCAGGGACCACTGTCACATTAAAGAGAGGTTAAAAACTGTGTTATGGGGATTGGAGTTTTTCAGCTGTGCAAATGTTGTGGTGGCCAGCACTGCTGGGAGCATCCCCTGGGCTAGGTCCCACGGGTGAGTGCTGGCCTTGGGCCAGATCCTGCAGCCGCTGCTGGGCAGAGGGCGAAGGACTTTTCCTTATGGAGGGGGGTAAAAAATCTCCGTACAGATCCAAAGAGGTGGAGTTGGGAATGGCACGTGCAAGCTGGGAGGAAAATGAAGACGTGCCTGCCCGTGGGGAGGGGGCCGGGGGGGAGCAGAGCCCTGGTCTCCACTCCTAAGGGGTGCAGAGCACCCACAAAGCCAGGGTGGGTGCTGCGTGCTGGGACTACGGCTGGCGAGCTGGTGAAGGTCTCCAGCCTGGCAAGAGCCATTCCTGTGAGCTGGATGTGCGCCGGCTCTGATGGCATTTCTCCTCCCAAGCTCTTTTTCATCCTTTCCTTTTTTCCTTTCTTTTTTTAAAATTTATTTTCCCCCTTTATTTTTTTCCTTTATTTTTAACTTTTCCTTTTCCCCCTCAATTCCATGCTCCAGGACCCAGGGCATTGACCGAACCTCTTTGTTCTCTCCAGCAAAGAGATGGAGAGAAAAAGCTAATTTCCAGCCCCGTTTACTGGAAAAAGACCAGAAATTTGCACATAATGCCTCAAAACTAGAAGCAAAAATACCCCCAGAACCCTTGAGAGCTCTTAAGCCAGACCTGAGATGCGAGAAGAGCTCAATAGAAGGTTTTGCACACCCAAAGTTTTGTCTCTGAGCAAACAAACCTGACCCCAAGGAGCTGTGGGGGCACACGGGTGGGGAACAACTGGGGTGCTGCACCTTGCCGGAAAACAGCTTCCTCTCTCCTAATTACTCTCCTAACTACACCTGAGAGGCTTTCAGTGGGGACCTGAACTAATTATTCCCACTTTTACATGGCACCTTCACGCATCCTCCTGCCTGTTGCCCATCGAGGGTGGGTAAAAAATAACTCCCTGGTTATTTTGGCCTTGTAAGGGGTTTTCTCCAGTCCCAAGGACCAGCCAATTCCTTTTGGTCGGTCACTAGAGGTTCAGCCCTCGCAAAGCCACCGGCAGCCCTGGCTGCAGCTGAGCGCAAGCCCTGCTGAGAGCTGGGTGGGTTTTGGTGACAGCTTGAGCTCCTCCACGCATCCAAATCTCCCCAGCCAGATGGTTGGGCTGATTACACGCTTCCTGGGTCACCTGAGGGCAATGCCAGCGTTTCCACAGGCCCACCAGCTCCCGAGTGAGGAGAAAATATGTACTCTCCCAGCTTCAGACAGGGAAGGAGTGCTTTTTTTTCCCCTTTCCACCCTATTTGCTGCCAACGGGAGCCCATTCACTTCTCTTCTTTGTGGCCAGGGAAGGATGGACACCACAGCCGGAGAAAAGCCACAGCCATGCACCCAATGCCCATGAGCCCTGCGGAGCAATTGGGTGTCTCCAGATTCAGTTTTTCTTTACAACCCCAGCAGCAGAAAAGGCGCAGAAAAATAGGTGCCGGGATGGTTTGATGCATGGCACCTCAGACACTGACATCCTTGTTCTCTGCCAGCCACACTGCACGGCTGGAGCGGGGGAAACCTAATCCTGCTCCCTCCCCACTCAGATTTCCCAGCTCTTCTATGTTAAAGCACTGATGAGGCAGGCAGCAGCGCTAACAAAATATCATGGTGGCGCCAGCCCTTGAGACGCAACGATTTAATGCCCGGTGCATTAAAAGCAAGGCAGGGATGGAGTAAGGTTTTGCATGCCCTGCGCTCCCGTCTCCTCCATTTATTGCAAGACCCTAAGCTAGGACAGACTCCGGCAAGGGGGTTAATCCTCGTCTAGACCATCCTGAGGACAAGATCCCAAAGCAAAACCCAGAAGGGATGTGGGGAGGAGCACACGGAGTGACTGGGGTGCGAGGCTAATGCTGGTTCCAGGTAAGGTGCAGTGATTTCCTGGGACTGAAGTGCTATTATCACTGGGGGAAGGTGCCTGATTTTGGGGGTGTCAAGAGAGTTAATCAATCAGCACTTGAAAGATGTGCAAATGCAAGTGTTATTTGCTTGACGCTTAAATACCCCACTGTTTTGCACCTTAAAAATAGATCGACGGGTGATTAGATTCAGAGCAACCAGGTGTTAGTGCTGCAAAGGGGGTGCAAAAACCCCAGCTCAGGCTCCTTGCAAACGGTGAGTGGTTCCCAGCACGAGTGGAAGCACTTCTCTCCACCAAGAATAACCCAATTTCAGCTGTCTTGCCTCATCACTCAGCTCTCCAACTAGAATTAGAGGAGAGTGGGGAGTTCACACTGGACTCCCTGCCCTCCCTGCCGTGCCCAGGGAGGAGAGGTGATGCCACGAAGCAGAGAAAGGCCAGCAGCCAGCCTGGGGCCACATCCTGGCTCTACCCAGCCCCTCTGAGTGAGACAGTGGTCATCCAGGCCACGAAATTCATTTCAGCTGCACTTTTCAGCTGCAAAATCAGCCCACCTCTCTCCAAAAGTGCTCAGGAGCAGGTCGACATTTCCCACCCCCAAGAGATCACTGCTGGAGCTCCTCAATTTAGGAAAAAAAAAAGAAAAAAGTATTTCCTCTTTCTAGTCCATGCACAAAGAGCCCTCAACCTATATTTATCTGCCCTGAACTTTATCTGCTGCAGCTATTCATCTGGAAATGTAATCAATCTCCCTTCCAACAGCACCGGCCCCTTCGGCTCAGCGGCTGCACAGCCACCCTCCCCTCTGCATCCAGAGGCCTTGATGTGTGATAAAGATAAAGAAAAATAAAAATGCAATTAAAAAAAAACAATTTTCCCCACACGGGGTAGCTCATGCATTTGTTAAAATTCTGCCTTTTTTGATGTCACCCTGTTTTGTGCAAAGGGAGGAGAAATGGTCCCAAGGGACCTGCTGGCTGCAGGAGTACAGGGACAGCCCCCAGCAACGGGGTCAACCCAAACACAGCCACCACTGGAACAGGGCACAGCAGCCAGGACACCGGACCTGTCTCCCAGAGTGTCCTGTCTGGAAGCGCTTAGGCTCTGCACCATGCCAACAAAGCTAGGATTTCCAGATGAAAGAAAACATCTCGCATCTGCTGAAGATCAGAGCCTTGACCTAAGCATTGCCCATCTCTGGTTATTGGTCCTTACCCAGAAAATGCCACCAGCGCCCCGGGGCTCAGCTGAAAATAAAAAAAAATAAAAGAGCTGGAGGCTTCAAGCCTTATAAATGAGCAAAGCTTCGGCCAATGGACAAAACCACTCCACGCTGTCGCTGCCCCTGCACTGGGAATGAGAGATTTGAAGGCTTTTTGTATGCGGTGGGAAATGTTTCAAGGTATCCTTGTCCGCGTGCGATGGGTGTATGTGTGAAAGGGGGTTATGTTGCTGGAAGGAGTTGTTCAAATATTTATACAGCCTGAGCCTCCTTGTTTCCTGCCCCCAGATGAAGTCCTCTTAATGAAATGTAACTAAACAAGCCGCTTCCATTCTGCCTTTCCAACGATAATTACGGCTGATAAGTGAGCGGGATGGCAGCGTTTCAACACCCTGCCAGAGAGATGAAAACCAGCGTCCTTAAGGCAACATCTACCAGGCAGTGTCATCCCCAAAGCTTTAAGAAGAGGGTTTGCATTTTGGTGGCGTGACCTTGCTGGGGATGCCACCATCCATCTGCCCAGCCAGGCTGTTCATGGGGCTGGGATGGCATCACAGGTTCTGCAGAAAGAGCCCCTCTGTGCTGCTGGCCCGGCCCCTGATTGCTCTTTACCTTCTTCTCCGTGTGAGATATTACCACCATCACAGCAGGTATTTAATTTTGTTGGGGAATAAGCAGCTGAAGTGAAGCAGCAGGACCATGCACAGGGGTGGAGGCTGCACACGTTGGAGCTGGTATTTGGTGTTGTCTGGAGGGAAATGCCCCTTACAGAGCCTCTGCTGGGTACTTCCATCTCACTCATGGCAAAGCACTTGGTGATAGACGGGGAAAAACATCCTCCTATGCTTGACAGGGAGAGGGAAACTGAGGCAGTGCAAGTGAATGGGCGTCAGTGGCAGGGTCTAGCATCTTCTTAATAAATAAGGGCAGCCTTTGCTCTCCTCCACCTTCTCAAGCTGGCAGGGACTGGACAGACACAGCAAGACATCCCAGTGCGTAGTGCTGCCAGTAGAAAGCAGATTCAAGTCCTTGCTCCACCACATTTCCATCATCCCTTGGTCAGATCCCTTTGCCTTCCTCCAGCACCATGCATTTTGAAGTCAGGTCACTTGGGCAGCAAGAACAATTTCTACCCCTTCAACACTTGCAAGAGCCCAGGGCAGCACTGTGCCATCAGCAGAGAAGATGGGCTGGGTGCTGGGTGCCGTGTCCCATGGGTGCTGAGTGCCATGCCTGCTGGGTGCATCAGCAAGAAGGACAGACACCCAACATCAATTCCCTTCTCCCTGGGAGAAGAACTGTTATGTTTCCCAAGGAGAGGAGATCTCCAGCAGCTGGAGGCAGCAGTCAGGGGTGGATGGATGTTTGGATCCTGGGAATGGCTGAAGGCAAATCCCTGGTGCCCACAGAGCTGATCATCACCAGCCTGGGCACCTTGAAGCATCCTGCCAGCAGGATCGGGGTGGGGGTGCAATGACCCAGGGGACAGCCACGTTTATGTGTACTTACAACAGCCTGTGCCAGAGTGGGGAGAGACCCCGTAGCCAAGGTGGAGGGCTCTGCTCCACCCCTGAGGAGGATTAGCAGAGCAGAAGGAGCAGTGTAATGGGACCGTGCTTCATCCCGCGGATGAGGCAGCATCCTGGTGTGACACACACCTCCCTGAGCAACATGCACCTCAAAAGGGCAGCTGTAAGTTGTAGGGCCAGCCTGGCTCACGGGGAGCATCCTCACTGCCATTTAGGTGGGGAAACTGAGTCACAAACAACTGGGTAGCATCTCCCCAAAAGCCTGGAAAAGCCTGGGAGAGGATGCAGGTGTCCTGGCCTCCATCTCACACAACCTCTCCTCGAGGGATGTGAAAAGCCAAAAATTGGTATGCCTGGAGATGTCAGGGCCACGGCCTGATCCAGCAACTCTCCCAATGCACTCACAGCATTATCTGGCCCCGCTGCAGCAACTGGGCTCCCCAGAAAGAAAAAAAAAAAAAAAAAAGGGGGGGGAACACCAGGAAAAAAAGAAAGATTTTCAGCTCACCAGTCTTTTTTTTTTTCAGATCTAAAATTGATTAAAATAAACCCAATGATCTGACTTAGCTGTTTCTATTTAGGACCTGAATAAGGACTTGCGAGCCCAAAAGCTTATCTGCTTTGGAGCTCTTTTTCCCCCAACCATATCAATTGCGCTAATAAAAGATATGGCCTCTCCTCCTTGCCAGCCTCCTTGCACTCACATCCTTCAACTGTCACACTTCCACTTGTACAACTACCACTACCATTGATTCCTCTGCTGGCTGGAGCGAGCGGTGAGGTCCCCGATGGCTATCACTCAGCGGAGGAGCGATAAGGTTACAACTTGCCCAGCTGCTGCTTAGTCCACAACAAAAATTTTAAAAAAGCAAGAATTTATGTTTAAAAATCTGCCTCATTCTCCCTGTTTATTTTCATGGCTGGTGGTGATCTTCCCACCAAGTTCCCAGCCCAGCTCTCAGCACAAATCCTGGGCGCCCACCCAGTGCCAGACATGATGCTGGAAAAGCCATGGGAGATGGTTTGCGTGCAAAGGAAGCAGCAAGGCTTAGGTGCAAGCAAGCTGGGAAAGCAAGGCCAGGGCCCAGCCTCGGATGAAGGCAACTGCCTGGCTGGGTCCGGGTCCCCGTGGCCATTTTGTTGCAGGTGGGGAGAGCAGGAGACCTGGGGAAGCAAGTCTATGCTGGGGAGCACGTGTGGATGCTCAGACTGGGGATGGGGGGACCGAAACACTGGGATGTGGCACGGGTGGCGGACAGGGGACCGCAGTCCCACAGACCGGCTCTCCCTGCGTGCTCAGTCCCCAAATTCCAGGCTGAAATGGTGATGCTCCTGCAAATCAGGCTCCCAGGTCCTCCAAATCTGGGATATCTCCCTCCCGCTGGGGACTTCAGTGGCTGATGCCCCTTCCAGCCTTCCCTCATGCAAGGAGAGCGGCAGGACGTGCCCCTTGCTGCGACTCCACCGCAATACAACCCCACTCCTCGTCCCCCACCAGCAGATTTTGGCCCCGGCTGGGCAGCACTCTTACCCAACCCTGCCAATCTTGAAAGCAAACCCTAGCTCGCCCCATGCTCGCTTCCTCTGCCCCACGGCCAGTTCAGTGAGGGACAGGGCGAGGATTAAGGATGCGATAGCAGAGGGGATTACCCTCACTGGGCGCTCAGATCCCAGCAGATTGCCTGTGCTGTGGGGGCAGGGAAGCATAAAACCTCATGCCTTTGCATTTGATGGATTTTTATGGTGTAATAAAATGGAGGATTTACCTGGGAAGGCTTAAATGCTAAAATTACACCAGGGAGGTGCGCATGCGGTAGCAGAAGCAAGCAACAGCCGTTGCAACGCTGTGATGGGTGAGCAATCCTTGTCTGACCAAAGGGGCACTTTTCCCCCAGGAATTTATAACCTTCTGCCAGTCTCCGAGCAGCTCAGCAAGGCACCTCCACCCCCTTTTCACCCATGGGGAAACTGAGTCACAGAGCAAATCCCCGGCATGGTTGTATGCCATTTCTCCATGAACTTCACCACGAATGACCTGAGAAATGAGTGGGAATCTCCCTTGCTCTTCTCTACATCCTCAAACATGAGCACCCCTGAGCACCCCAACCTCTATGTTGCACCCAGCAGCCCGGAGCTCACGCTCGTCCTAGCTCTGCTTCTGCCTTTCCTCCTGCCCGCCTCTGAAAATGCACAAGGACGCGTGTTTGCAGATAAAAAGCCCTATTTTTAGCACCTTGTATCATTAACCTCTGGGACTCGCTGCTACGCGTGGCATCCCCAGGGACAAGGTTTCAGAAGGGTGCATCAAACCCAGGGACGGGGAAGGCATGCTTACATCAGCCAGAATAAAAACCAGGTTATAAATTTGCACATTGCTGGCGTGGAGAAGAGGGTGCCCTCTAAGCTCACCCCCAACTATCTGAAATAAAGTGGTTTACACACTCCAGGCTGCACTCAAAACGTGGATTTGGGGTCGCAGCCCAACCTGGGAGTGGGAATGCTGGCGAAGCGGCGATGGCTCCACTCTCCCTGGCCTCAAAACCCAACCAGGACCAAGCTGAGCGTGAAGATTGGCCCAACACCAAGGATTAATGTGGAGTTGCCTTTTGTAGCTGCTGCAGGGATGCTCCAGAGGATGCTCCCTGCTCACGCTGCATAGAAATCCTGATTTCTGCCCTTTGTAGGCAATGAGGCTGTGCTTGCCCAGCTGGGCTCTGCCAAGCCCCGCTCCCTGCCCAAAGCTGTGCCTGGGGCTCATGGCAGAGGAGCAGCACGATGCCAGGCTGCTGCAGGGATGGGAGCAGGAGAAATAGTGTGGGTGACCCACTACTGAGGGATGTTTCTTGGAAATCAGCACTGGCTGTGCAAATCAGAGCAATAGGGCTGGGAGTCCCCCACAACCAGGCTGTGTCTCTCCCATCCCAGGTCATCAGCTCCGTGTCTCTGGTTCTCAATGCACTGAGCTAGCCCAGCCTTTAGCATCTCCAGCAATGAGTTTGCACAGCATCCCCACAGCCCCTTCATCCCAGCACATCCTCACCAACATGGGGTTCCTGTTGCCTGGCCCAAAGTTTTCCAGCTGTAGGACATGTCTCTCACTAATTCTCCATGACCACAGTAGTGCCTGTGCTCCTGCCTGCCCCGTGCAGGGTCACACAGGCACCTGGGTTCCCTCCTCAACAGCTGCTCAGGCTGGGCACTTGGCATCACTTGTCCCCACACAGGCACATGATTTTGGGCATCTCCACTGGAGAACGCCAATGCAGCGCATGGGAGTAAGAAGGTGCAATGGGAGGTGGGGGATTTCTCAGCTGCAGAAGGCACCAAACATCCCTACTGCTCTCACACCTGATTTCGGGTGATGCTCCCTGTCCATAGGACATCCCAGTGAGCTGGGGGCAATTGCTCTAAATCCCCCCAGCAAAAGCCCCTGGCCGCCAGGAGTGAGGTGGGGCAGGGATCTCAAGGCCAGACTTTACCCAGAGAGGTCAAAAATGCCACGATCCCCTTCAGGTGCACAGGACTGCTCCCACCACCCCAAAACAAGATGCTCTTCAGCACTGGCATCCATCATCATCTGACCCCAGCCCAGCCTTGAGCTAGGCATGTCCTGAGCAGGCAAAGGCTGCCATCCACCCCCCAGGATGACCTGCCCACTGTCACCCAGGGGTGACACCACTGTCACCCAGGAGGCCCCAACCTCTAACTGCAAGACCCCCAATGGCTCATTTCCCTCCTCCCCTCAAACCCCACCACCTCCCTTCAACCCTCCTGTCCCTGTGGCTTTATCTTCCTTAAGCCGATTGCCGGTGCTACCACCGGTGCTGGGGCTGCCCGCGGTGAACCTCCGGTGTGCCGCCGGCTCAGCAGCCACCAGGTGAAGCGGGCGGCACTTTGCAGGTTGTAGCGAGAGCCTGCCTGCGAGGATTAAAGGGAATTATAGTCACTGCTTAAATACAGTGGTGGCAGCAAGCCGGAGCGAGGCAGGAGCCAAGGTGCCACCCAAGAGTGGTCCCCAGCCGAAAGCATCCTCCCCAGGGCTCCCCATCAAGCATGGGAGAGAGGTCTCCTTATTCTCCATCTTGTTCCCAACCATGGCAGGCGGGTCTGATCCCAGCCTTCCCTAAACACGGGTGGGAGATGCCCACGGGGTGTTTTCCCTCTCTATTTCCAGAAGCACGTACATGTCTGGCTCCAAACTGGGCCACTGAAGGTAGCATCCACTCCTGCCACCCATAATGGTCTCAAAACAAGGGGTTTCCCCCAAACTAGGCAGAGCCATTCCCTCCACAGCCAAGGGGGAGACATGGGGAGGTACTAAGGGTAATTATCCCCGTGTGGGTGAGCCCCTCACCGGGGTGTCACCAGGATGGATGCTGCAGGGGGCTGTCGCCAGCATGGGTACAGGGCTGCGGGGATCGGCTCAGGGCTTGCAGGGAGCTGAGCCAGGGTCTGCTCCTGTGAGGACCAGATGGCTCAAGGGAGCCTAATCCTGCCCGGCACAGGCGAGGAGGGCTCTGGGACCTCCAGGCAGACAGCTTGTGGAGCAGAAAAGCCACAGGGGGTAGGACGGTCCCAAACCAAGGGACAGTACTGAAACATGGGCACTTGGGAGGGGGATGAGCCACAGGCTGGGGCTGCCGACAGCTCTGTGATGTTCTTGGGGGGGTTAATCCCCTCCCTGTGCAATGATACAGCAAGAAAGCTAAGGGAAAGGTCCCCAGTAAAACCTGCTTTAACACCCCCACATTGCTGCCCCAGGTGCACTTTCAGCACTGGTTGCATATTGCTGGTGTACATCTTCTCCACAGGCAGGGAGACGAGGCCGCCGCAGGCTCTGGCCACCCACCCCACATCCTTCGAAGGAAAAGCAGCCTCCAAGCCTCAAGGAGCTGTATAAAACCCTGTGACTTGATGGTTGCACGGTCCTTTCTAGGCTTAAAACCTACCAACCAAGCTATATCCCACCAGATCTGTGCCTTGGGATGGCACAGAGGACACAGGAGCTGCTGGAAATGGGCGGGAAGCAGTGGGGCCAGATCCAGGCTTGGTCGCCTCCTCCCACGTTTCCCACCATGGATTTAAAAAAAATCCCCTGTTTTTCTCTCCCTAATTATGGCCAGGAAAGGTTTGCTGCACTGGGGAGCACAGTCTCTGTGCTCCGGCTCCTAATTATAATGCAGAGTGTGCAAAATACAGGTCACCCGGTGCTATTATTACACACCTGGATGGTTTCCATTAATTAAGGGGGGAAAAAAAGGAAAGCTGCGGAGGGAAATGTATGACACGGGAGCCTGAAGCGATGGATGTAAAAATACCCTGCGCGGGCACGAGCCACAGGTGACTCACAGGGACTTGGCAAAGCACAGCCAGCACCGGGATGCCGAGAAGATGGGCTCCAAAGATGAGCTGGTGGCAGGTCCCCATCTGCATTGGCTCCATGGGTGATGCTGCTATGGGCCTCCCAGCTGGGGATAATGGGACTTTTGGGGTGTCTTTGTGCCCTGGGGTGTGCATCCCACCGTTGCTGGTAATGCACGGAGGAGGAGAAGGGTGTTACACGACGTGCAGGCTGAGCAGAGGGTGCTGTGCAGAGGCTGGTGGGCGAGGGGAAGAGCGAGATGCTCTCCCTAATGCCAATTCCCCAACAGCACATAAATACCCATGGGCTGGGGCAGAGGGAGTCTCTGCTCCCAAAAGCACTGCATAGGACTACTGCTCATGGGCTTCACACCGCAGCACTGGAACCCTTCAGGACCTTCTGTGTGCACCCCAAAGGGCACCCTGCGAGCAGCTTTTGGGTTTACAGGGCTCCCAGGAGCCCCTTTACACCCTCCTCTTCCTCACCCTTTCCAAGCAATATAGGCCAGCTCTGGCTCCCACTTTGGGCTGGCTCTCGATAGCCCCACAAAAAAATGGGGACGTTATTTTTTTGTCCCCCAAACCTCTGTCCTGAAGTCTCATTTCAGTCAGGCTCGTTGTAACACTCCCTCCAGACAAGCACCAGCGCTGCCAGACTGCTGTTCCCTGCCTGCTTAGATAACAGCCCTTTGCTAAACAATGAAACTGCGAGGAAAAGAGCAATTACCCTTTTTAAAAGGCAGCCAAGGGCAGCCCCAACCCTCCCACCCACCTACCAGGCTGGGCCGGTCCTAGCACCGAGATGCAGGCAGGAACTGGCAGCGTACATTTGGCCCCCATGACCCTGCAGGTCTCTGCCTCTACCAGGGCAAAACCCTTCCCTGCAGCGGGGAAAAGGCTTTGGGATGCTTGGGGAGCCATATCCCAGCTCGTTCGATGCTAGGAAGAGGAACTGGCAGCCATCAGGCCACCAATTGCAGTATTTTAGCTCATATCCCCTCCTTAATTTCCAGTGGAATAGGGAGGACAATGTCTAATTGTGTTGTGGGAAGAAGAAAATGATCTCATGGCTGTTTGTGGAAGGAAAGGTTTCAGCTGGAAATGCCTGCATGCCAAGGGAAATCACCCACCGACCGAGGTGGGACACGGGAACTGGCCACACCACACCTCAAATTTCTTTTCCATGAGGTTTCCGATGGGGAGCGGCAAGGGCTCAGCCCTCCCCAGGACCGGCAGTGACAGGATGAGCTCAGCATGGTTATTCAGGGATGTGAGGACGCAGCCCAGGGACCACGAGCCAGGCTGAAAACCTCTTCTGCCTTCAGGCATGTGATGCCCTTCCCAGCCGGAGCAGCCAGGGTGACTCAGGAGACAGAAATCCCCCTGGTCCAAGGCCACCACTGTGTCACCTCCCTCCATGGAGAACACCGGTGTGGAGTGAGTTCTCCCACTCTGGGTGATACTAGCACAGGTCAGATGCACCGTAATTATTTTTTCCCCCCTAAAGAGACTAAGGAGAAATCTGGACACACACACACCCCCCCCAGATAGCTCTCCAGGGAGCGCGGGATGGCTTCGGTGAGCCAGGGTGCTGTCACCCTGCCAAGGGATGCTCAACTGGAACCGCAGAAGCAGTAGCTGTGGGAGTAAAAAGCCTCTTAATGACCACAAAAAGCAATTGTGGGATTTTTTATTTTACTTTGTTTTCTTAAATGCCACTTCATTTTCTGGGATTGGCTTAATTGTGGTCATTAAGGTGGTGAGGGGAACACTGAGCCTCCGAGAGATGGGCTGGGGCAAGGAGAGGAGAGCTATGGGGGCAGATCTCAGCCCCTTTGCTCTTAGAGGGAAGATCCTCCAGCCCTACAAACCGTCCTCCTTCTCCCAACCACCCCCTCCGCTGCAGGCTCCTCTCCCTCCCAGCTGCTGCCTCAGTTTCCCCATCCCCTCACCGAGGAGAGGCAGTCGCAGCTGGTCCTCCACATGCTGTGGCAGAGACGCTGGGTGGGACCCGACACCTTCCGCAGCCACGAGCTCCAAGAGTAAAGAAATAGTCACCATTAAGGAGGATTTTTCTCTGCGGTTTCCAAGCACGCCAGGTCAGCAATATGGGGAAGGGGTGCCGGAGCAGGTGAAGGGGCCGCATCCTGTCCCCACGGCGAGGGCAAGCAGCAGGGCCCGCAGAGCTGGGTGGTCCCCTGTTTTAACAGCTCTTTGAGCGTTTTGTGCAAACCCCACCAATACTGGCACGTGGGAACCCACTTTCTGAAGCTGCTCCCCATGCACCAGCTCCCCCCACAAGCTGCCCCTTCCTCAGATGCAGGGAGCCCACCGAAAGGCATTGCCCCCAGCCATGGGAGGGCTCTTGGCATTCAGGTCCAAGTTGCACAGCAACCATGAAAATGGCAATAAATGCATTAAAATCAGGGGGGGTTGTAGGGATGCTTTGTTCACGCCACATTTAAGTGGTATGGAAAGGAGAAAAGCTATCGCTGTCCTGATGTCGTGATAACCATTGCCTATCTGTTCCTAAAACTGTTACAGTTCAGTTATTGGAGCCCTGTTGCCCCTCCCAATCTGTTCTCATGCTGAGCCACAGCTAATGAACCTCCTAATAATGATTAATAGGGAATATATTAGAGCCTCCTGCGTGCAGCTGGAGATTGATGCCGACTCCCCCTCCCCAGCAGCAGGTCCCCCAAACCACTGGTGAAAAAACGAAGGAGCCGTTTTCCCAGGCAGCCCTTCTCCTTATGGTGTTTAATTAGGAATAATTAATCAAGGGTGGTGCTTTGCTGACCGCTAGCCCAAGCAGTAGGACAGGGTGTTTGCAAGCTTGCGTGTATTCAATGGGAAGGAGTTTCTGCCCATCTTCCCCGGAGTTGTCATGGAAATTGTAAGGGATGTTGATTAAGATGCTGTGCTTGCCAAATGCAAACGTGCTGCAACATTCAGAAAGACTCCAGCCTAAAGGAGATTAGCCAGAGCAATCCTGCACTGGGTTAAAGGGGAATCACTGGAGGGAGACCCAGCCCCTTGATGGGGATGGAGAGCAAGGAGAGCTGCCCCAAGTCCGCCCAGACAAGCTTCATGCTCTGCAAATGCAGCTTTAAAGGGATTTGTCTGCCCTATTGCTAGGAGGAATTAAAAAAAAAACCCCAAAATATTGGGAAGCAGGGAGCCGGGGTGGGATCCACCAGCAACTGCTGCCAGAAGTGCCCAGCACAGGCAGGGGTGAAGGCAGGGAGCTCAGCACCCATCCCAGGCACGGGGCAAGAGCTTTAACCTCCCTCTCCCTGCCTGGTTGGACCAGGAGGCAATCCCAAAGCTTCATCCCAAAACTGCACACCCACAAGCACCCGCTCTTCACTCCAGAGGTGGAAACAGGATTGGACCCACCCCTGGGGCCCTGGACGAGCCCGGCGGAGGGGCTGGAGAGTGAGGTATTGCTCAGAGCCGCCTGAGCCCGCCGTCATGCGAGCGGCCATAAATAGACCCGATTTACATATGTAGGACGGAGCCCGCCACGCCAGCGTGGCCACGACCTACTTTCCTGCCACCCCAGTGGGACATGGACGTGTTTGGGGGCTGCGGGGGGCTCAGCTCAGCCCCCCCCCCCAGCGCAGCCCACCCACACCCCACCCCCACCGAAGAGCAGAAGTAGGTTGGGAGTCCCTCTCTTGACGCAATCCCTGGGTTTTCACACCCAAAATGGCAACTCCCGGGGGATGCGACGGCTGCTCACGCCTCCGAAGCGCTGCCGGCGTTGATACCTACGGGAAGGGACCGATGGGCTCAGTCGGGTTTAATCACACGCTCGCTGCAACTTGCTCTGGAGCTCTGAGCAAGACGAGGACCTGGTTCCCACACGTGTCACGAGCTGTGGGCACCCAGCTCCTGCACATCTCCGTCTCCTGGTCCTCACTGCCATTCCAGAGTCCACAAATAAAAGGCCCTTGCAAGGTGGGGCACATAGTATAAAGACCCACACACACGGTCTACATGCTATTTTTAATTTTATAAGCCTTTTTGCAACACCAAGCATGAAGCAATAGGATTTTACCGGTGCTTCTGGGATGCTCCTTCCCTTAAAGGCCGCAGAAACCGACTGGTTTCCGTACAAACACAGCTTTTTCCATTAAGAAAAAAACAACATAATCCACCACTGCTGAGCATCTTCCCACTCGCAGGCGTTTCACAAGCGTTCACCTGTGGGTCTCAGCTGGCGACGGCACTAGGAAGTCCCTGAGGGGAGAAAACACCCTGGGGTGTTTCCCTCACCCAGAAACACCCTGCTGTTTCCCTCAGCCTGGGCAGCTCTCAGCAAATATCCAGGCAGGAAGGAGGTTTCTGCTCCGTCTTTCTACAACAGCAAATATTCAAAGCAGCTTTAGCCTTCTGGTGGAAATACCCTTTCCTGACACATTTTGTGTTATTTGCTCAGAGCTATGCAAGCCTTCCAGTCTCTGCCATTGAAGAAAAACTTATTATTGTAGAGGGAAAATAAAAACTACCTCAGCCAGCTCTCAGAAGTCCCTAGAAGCAGGTGAGGAACAAACACCCAGTGCAAGAGGCGGGTGTTTCACTGTATCTGAGGCCTCTTTTTTTCTATCCAGAGTATTTTGCTGTAGTGCCCAATGGCTGAAAGCAAGAGAGGAAGAGACAAAAGGGAAGAGAGAAATATTCTGCCCAGCCAGGGAGGGCTGAGAGGGGAAGACAGAAGAGAAACCTTTTCCTTCTGAGGGCGGGTGGTCAGTGCACTGTCGAACATACCAGCATCCCCATGGCAGGACTGTCCAATGTACCAGCATCCCTGTGCAGGGACAGGTACCATGATCCCTGGGGGGGACAGGTACCAGCATCCCCGCGGGGGAATGTCAAACATACCAGCTTCCCTGCATGGGGATGGGTGCCAGCATCACCAGGCAAATGCCACCCAACTACACCCAGGACAAGCCTCACCATCTCAAGCCCTGCAACTCTTCTCACCCACAACCCAAAAGCCATCAGACCAGGAGGAAAATTAAAGCAGGGAGAAACCCCATCCCAGGGGAGCATGCTCCCAGGGCACCGGAATGCTCATGGCTCCCTGGCAGGAGACTCACAGGGCTTGTTTCGCCCCATGCTCAGCTTGCTCCCCCAGGGAGACGCGTCTGGCCTCTGTACAGAGTGAGGAAGAACCTCTCCACGCAGTGACCATCTCCCACCACGCACCGTGTTTTCCTCAAAGCCTCAGCTCCACGAGTTGAGGGATTTGCCTTGTGCTTGGAAAAGTATTTCCAGCTCTTAAGTCAGCAGGGAAAGCTTGAAAACAGGACCCCGAGAAGCTCTCACAGCCCAGTGGGCGAAGGAAACAGATGCAAAATTTTGATTTCGCAGAATGGGAAGATTTTCATGCAGGTTTCACTACTGGTGTGATCGCATTGGAAAGGCATGTTGTTTCCAAAGCGAACATAAAAAAGTCAAGACAATTATTAGCCTGAAACACCAACTGACCCTTTGTTTTCAACAAGGCCAGCTTGTCTTCATAACAGGTTTTTTTTTTTTGTTTGTTTCCCCCCAGGAAACACTTTCCTAAGCTTCAGCAGGACCATCAGCTCCAGGAAAACGTGGCTTTCCAGGTCCCCCTCCCTCCTGCCGCTGGCAGGACCCGCTGCTGCCCCCGAGCAGTGCCTGCCCACCGCCCTTCTGGCAGTTTCACCCAGACCTGCTCTTCCTCCCCGGATTTCCCCTCTTGGGATTTTCTTTCCTCTTTCTCATATGAGCAAGGTTCAAGCTGTGCCAGGCACTCAGTCCCAGAGCCCCCCGGCCAGGGTGGGCAAACCCTTGCAGCTCTTTGCTGAGACAAGCCCCGGTCCCCAAAACCTTCGGTAATGCAAAATGCCGCGATGCTGGGTGCTGCGGCAGAGACAGCCCCAACCCGTGCCTGGTCCTGGGCCACAACCACAGTGGACCCTGAACCTCCATCTTCTCGCCCCAGAGAAGCAGCTGTGTTCCTCAGTCAGGTTAAAACTTTTGCAGAAGGAAAGAAAAAAATAACAAAAACCCACTAAACCACTGATTTTTAGGCAGGGGCGTGCAAGGCTTGAGCAAACAAGCGTGACCCTTGAGCTCTGCTGCCAGCTGGAGAATTAGGGATTTTTTTTCCCCTGGAGGATATTGGGTCAAACAAAGCAACATCAAAATTCCCCTTATCCCCAGGATTTGGCCTGTTTCTCTGGGAGCGCCTCCCAGTTTTCCCTCACCTCCCACCGCATCCGCACCCCACTGCAGCCCGGGGAGAGGAAGGACCCATTCACACAAGATAAATCCCGCTGCAGCTCGCAGAGGCACTGGGGAAGTTCAAGTTTGGTGCTTCCCTAATTAACGGCATCCAGAGACACCCAGGAGGCACCGACCCCGCTCCGGCATTGCTGCAAACACCAAAAAGAAGAAGGAACCCAATTAACTTCTTGGCACCCTTTCATTATAAGTCAATCTTGAGTTTTTAACATGCTTGGGAGAGCCACAAGATTGGGTTTTCAGCCTGGTTTGGTAGTCCTGAGTATGGAAGGGGGGGGTTAGACCTTGTCCCATCCTCCAGAGCCACCGAGAAGGGAGAGCAGAGGGCAGGGAGCCTGCAATCCCGGCAGAGGATGGAAAACATTCGGAAAAGAGCTGGAATAACACATAAACCGTGTTGTTGGGTTGTTTAGGGTTGGGGTTTTTTTTCCTCTAATTCCTCTTGCTATTTTAACTGAGACAGACATTTCCTTGACGATTTTCAAGGGCTATAAATGTTTTATGTCTCTTTCCTCTATGCTCAGACATCAACTTTTGTTGATGCTCGGCGTAAGTAAGACCTGGAGCGGAGCAGCTGGGTGCTGTGAGGGTGCAAAGGGACTGGGACACCGGCTGCAGGGAGAGGATCCAGCCCCGTATCCACATGGAAAGTCATCATCCTCTCTCCATTCCTAGAAGGAGATCCCACCTCCTGGCCTCCGTGCAAGATGTCTTTCTGCTGCAGGAAACTATATATAGTGCCTAAACCCTTTGGGGGCTTTGCTGCTCTCCAAGATATTTATAGCTGGAGGCAAACTCCAACTGCACTCGCTGGGAGCAGCTGGAACTGCACTGGGAGAGGCAGAATCCGGCCTGTGCCTGCAGCAGGGGAGTGGATGCTGGGGTGAGCATCCCACCTGGCAGACAGGATCAGCCCCAAAACCACCGGTCCCCTGCACTGCCATGGGAGAATAGATGTGGGATGCTCACCTGCCAGGGGTCAGGGGTTTTGGGGGAGACATTTGGAGTTTTTTGGCCAAATCTGGAGCAAAGATGATGAGCCGCAAAGCTGAGAGGCTCAGGAACAGCCCAGCCACTGGTCTGTGGCTCCTATTCAAAAAAGCAGGCACCCAACCCAACCCACTTCACCAAGAGCATTTTCCCAGGGGATGGGAAATTCACCCCACGTGGCCCCTCGTCTGCTCCGAGCATCCAAAGTGGAGCAGGAGGGAAGAAACGGTCCCTTCTCCCAAAACCTCGGCATCCAGCCCTGCTCCTCTCGCACACCCAGCTGGGGGAGGGCTCGCACAGCCTAATTGCTGGCAGCTTGTCCTCCTCACATCCTGACTTTAATACAGTCCATCAGGCAAAACACTCCGGCTGAAGGAAGGAAAATAAGGGGGGAGAGGGATGGGGACGCCCGGCTGCCTGCGGGCAGCAGCCATTTCCTGAGCTGGGGGATGCAAAAACCCTGCCGGGACAAGGCAAGCGGAGATGAGGGGCAGGTTGGGAGCATGGGGGCTTTGCACCCCAATCCTGCCTGATGGAAAGCAACTGCTCCCTTCCCTGTCTCAGCATCCCCAGCAGCATGAAGGTGTCCGGCATGGATTCAGTAATGCTCTTCATCCAGGGGTTACAGCACCGGGATGCACAACCCCAGGGGAATTAGTCCGGCTGCTTGCGCTGGAGCTGGTGAGAACAAATGGGCAGTTTGGAGCTGGGTCAGAAGGAAAAAAACCACATTCGGGTTCCCGGGACCCCCTCCAGTACCACCAGGTGCTTTGCAGCTGGGATGGCCCCAGGCAGATCCTCAGCCTCGCACCAGGCTGGTGGGACCAGCAGTCAAAAAGCTCCTTGGGAAAAAGAAAACCCAGAAATAAACTCTTTTTACCAAATATTGTGTTGGGGTCTATAGAGAGGAGCCCACAGGGTTATCTTCCCCAGTCCTTTCGCTGGTGCTTTTAACTCAGCACAAAACTTGGGTGCCCAAGGGCTGGATGGAAGCAACCCAAGGAGACAGCCCCAGGTGTTTAGAGCCAAAAAGTCACTATTTAGACCCAAAAACTCGCTCCTCTGGGAAGTGGGAGGCAGGACATGGAGCTATTGCTTCCTTCAGCCCCAGCCACCCCCTGCCTGCTGCCTTCTCTTTACAACTGGTGTAATTCCAGTTTCCTCTCAGGTCAGGGCATGTTTGAAGCTGGATTGCTGCACACAGAGCCCGGCCAGGCTTTTATTTCCCCCCCTTCTTCTCCACACATCAACTGAAAATACCCAAAGGACATGCCCCTCGCAGATTATTTCTGGGTCTCGTTTGGGATGCTACCGACAGAAATAGAGGTTGGTTCCCTGCAAAGCGAGCCCAAACTTTGGTAAAGAGCATCCTTTGCACACACGTCTCCAGCTGGGCGAGCCTGTGTATCGCGGGGGAGTTTTGTGAGCGTCTGGGGGATCTGGAGGATTTCACACCCAGCGGAGGGGGAGTGTCTTGCTCCGAGGATGCAGACCCCCATGGCACATCCTCCCTGCTGACTCTTTGCAGCCCCTTATTACCGCAGGAGTAAGCAGGAGCAGTCCAGTTGAGCTCAGCCCAAAGGCAAGGAGGCACAGCTGCTCCAAATGCGGTAGGCACTGCTGTGGGATGCCACCGATGGAGGAATGTCCGTAGGGATGTGTACATCCCAGGAGGGGTGACACGCCAGGGACCAGCCTGTGGGTACCGGGCAATCCCTGCAAACCCAGTCATGCCCATCCGATCCCCGTGCCACATTCAATGGATTCCCTTTCTCTTCCTCCACAGCAGCAAGAGCCTTCCCTCCCACCCTCCTCCTCCAGCCTTCGGTTGGCTGTTTGAAGAGCTCTCACCATGGAAAATAAAGGGATACGGGATGCTCTGCAGCCAGGACCTGTTCCCATCCAGCACCAGGCATCCTGGAGGGAGCAGGGCTGCAGTGATCCCCCCAGCACAGAGAGCATCTACCCACCTCCGCACGAACATCCCTGGGATCACCCCTGGTGGCTTTAAGGACACCTACATAGGGACATTTGGGATGGCGTGACCCTCGCTGCAAGGTCCCGAGCACAGCTTTAAACACCGCAGCCTGGAGATGGGACAGGCACCCTGAGTCAGAGGAGCAGGCATTAATTAATCCCAATTAAAGGCAAGAGGGCAAAGAGAGAGAACCAGCTGCATCACCCCAATTACAGCACCAAGGGATGTGGCTCATAACTAACACTCCAAAAATCCAGGGGGTCCTGCCCAGCAATGTGAACCCCCACAGCCCCAACACTGCCAGTGACTCCCCAGTGCCACAACAGACACCCCAAGGAGCCAGGCCAGCTTGCTAACCCTCCCTACAGCCCTCTCCCACAGCCTAATTGCAGCTTGCCAGGCAGCTAACGAGCAAGTTGCACCCAAAACAGTTATTTACTGATAAATGGGGAGAAACAGCTCCTTTCAGCGCCAGGAGAAAACAAAAACAACCGATTACAGAGGCTGGGTGCTGCCAGGTGCCGTATCCCAGGTGGCTCCACTCACCTAAGCATCCCAGCCAGGTGCAGCTCCGACATCTCCAGCACTTGCAGGTCCCCTGGGAATCCGGTGGGATGACGATGCCCCATGGCCAGTGAGCCCAGCACAGGACCCTATTTCATGCCAGCTTGCTGCATTTGATGCCTCAACTCCCTGTTTGATGCTCAGGTCCTCATTTAATGCCCCAATTTACCCATCACTAAATACACGTCAGCAACTCCCTAATTAACACCAGGCTAATTAACGCCAGGATCTCCCCCCCCCCCCAAGGTTTGCACAGGAGGTTTGTAATCGTCCTCTTGACAAGGGCAACAGCAGCACCACACAGGGCGTGAGCCACACACAGACAGGGCACCGACTCGTAACCACTGGTGGCTAATTAGGGCTTAATTAGCACTCATCAGTGCCATGGGAGCACAAGGAGTGGGTGCTCCAGGCTGTAGCCCCCTGGCACCCAAGTACACTGCCCAGTCTGGGGTGCACCAAGCTCGTCAGGCCTCAGGAGGAGGGGAGCACCCTGCAAAGCTGATTTATTACATTCTGCATTATTTGTCCCAGAGGAGGAGGCACAAAAGGGAGCAGTGACACCAGCTGAGGACCAAAGCACCCCAAAGTCACGGGGACACAGCGGCCGTCTCTCCCAGTGCCTCCAAAAAAGGGAACCTTGTACTGCAAGCAGCCTCCCGGCCACGGGTTAAAGCATCGCTGGAGCTGCAGAAAATCATCCCGTTTCATCAACAAATACCTGGCAGCTCTGGGTTTTTCCACTGGGCCGGAGCCAGGGCTTCGGAGCAGTTTAAGTGCCGGTCCCTGCCTCCTCCCCACGCTCCCCATAAGTGCCACCTCTGGTGACACTCAGCTCCGGCTCTTAAATGTCCTCGTCCCAGTGACAGGAGATTCCCACGACACCCTCACCTCGCATTGAGCAAACACACATGCAGCCCGTGCACAAGGGAGAAGGAAAGTTAAAGGCTGGATGATGCTACTAGCCAAAACGCCTCCAAAATGGGAAAAAAATTATATTATTCCAGCTTTCTCTGATTAATCATTATGGGGTGTGATGGAGAGGTTTCCCAGCAGCATCTTGGGACACAACAGATATCCCCAGGACAGGCAGCACCTCGAAAAATTGTTAGAAGCCCGGTGGACCCAAACGTGCCTTAAATGAGCTGGAAATGGTGGGCTGACACCAAGTTTAGGGTAGTAAAGCTCTTTGCGTGCTCCATGCCAGCACCACTCACTGCCTCTGCAGGGAAAACTGCTCTGGGGTAGGAGACAAACACAGAGGCTTTCTGTTCAGTTATAGCTTTCCTTGCAAAAAATAAAAAATAAATAAGATTTTTTTTTTTAAATGCCCATTTTGGACCAGAACTCCCACTCTCTTTCCCCAAAATGCAGCCCTCTGCTATATTTTTGACATTTTCTAATGCGAGCATCACTTATAAACCAAGCTAAACTCGTGCTTGGGACCACATGCCCTTCCCAGCAGTTATTCAACCCAACCAACGCGGCTCATGAAATAGCTTTATTCCCCTCCTCCTCCTCCGGAAAAACAGCATTTTTTGGCAAATAAACTATTTTGCCAACAAGTTGTGCTCCGTGCTGCCTGAGAGATGATGCTTCTCCCTGGCTCCAGCCTCCTCCGCCCCGATGGGCTCCAATTCGGGTCCACACTGGGGCTGCAGCAGTGGGGACACGTGCCCGGGCTCCCCCACACTGAGTTTTTCCCCCCCCACCTCTTGCTAAAATAATCCTTGTTTCACCATCGGCCAGGAAAGAAGCAGCAGCCCTGAGGTTGCTGCTGTTATTTTTATCTTGAAATAAATAGTTTGAGCCGCGGCCAAGCTGTGCTGAGGGATGGAGATGCTTTGCATCGTGGCCGCAGAGATGTAAACACACGCGGCCTCCGTCTTGGTGGGGGCACATCGCGCGGCTGGGGCAGAGTGAACATCCCGCTCCAGACCGGAGAGAGCTGAAATCGCTTATTCTGGGATGCCGAGGTGGAAAAGGGGGATGCAGGGTTGGGGGAGCATCCCTCCCAGGGTGGGGACCGCAGCAGTACCCATCGCTGTTCACCCCTCAAATCGATGCTGTCCCCTCCATCTGCTCAATGCATCACATGCGCTGCCACAGCTGGGTTAAATACTGGTTTAACGAGGACCAGAATTAACTTTTTGAGTCATTTTTAACAAAAAGCCTTGAAAGAACCAGCTCTAAAAATGCTTTCACCTTCCCAAAAGCAAAAAGGAACATCCCTGTGCCACCCACATGACCCTGGGTTCAATCTCATTCCTTCCCGACCACAGCAAGACCCCAAAAAACATGAGTTTGGGAGGCACATGCTGCAACCAGGCTCAGTTTGGCAGCCCCAGGAGCTGCCCTCTGCCTGGATCTGGTCACATCCTTCCCCCCTGCCTTGACTTCCAGCAGCTCCCATCCCGCCCCGCGGGGCTGGGCACAAAGGGGGGGCCTTTGCCCCTTGCTCTGCTCACGAAGGTCGCCGAAACGCTCGGGAGCTTTGCACGAGAAACTCGGCGTAAATGTCAAATTAATTAACTGGGAAAGATGTATGCGTTGCCACAAAAAGCTCTCTGTTTCGCCCTGCCACCCTTCCTCCCACCTCTGCTCTCCCCAGAGCCAGGCACTGGCTGCAGCTTGCAAAAGCCATCGTGGGGGAGGCAAAGAAGCGCTGGACACTCCTGACGGCAAGTATTTTCCCCCCCGCTATAAAGCACCTCATCAAGGGAACAGGGAAAAGCACAAAGCGAGGATGGAAAAGCTGGGAAAACCTCTCCGGCAGCAGCCGCTCCTCCCTCCGCACACGTGTTGCGGCACCGTCTCCAGGGACACGGCCGGCAAGGGACCAGCATCTTCTGCCAGGGCCAGGCTGACACCGCCGGGGTGAAAAACAGAGGCACGTCCCCCTTTGTGCCTGCGAGAGGCTCAATGGCATCACCCGTTCTGCAGGATAAATCCTTCTCTGGCAGCTCCCTGCGGTCCTGAGCCAAAGGAGTCTCATGCAGGTGTTAACTGGAGTGGGGAGGATGTAGAGGGAAGGGGGATGCTGGGGGATGCTGAGGACCACAACTCCAGCAAAGGTACCTGCCCATTGCTCCCAGGGGATGCCAAACCACGTGCTGAAGGGGGGTTCTCCCCCCAGATAACTGCTCCCCATCTCCTGAGTGCCAAGGCTGGGTTTACAGAGATGCTGAGCACCAGGTTCATGCATCAAGGAACAGAATAAAAGCAAAAAACACACCCAGAGCCACACAGGGTGCAAGCACGAGATCAGACCCGTCCTCCCTGCCCCGCTCTGAGCATGGGGAAAGCTCGGTGGCATGAGGACATAGGTACGGAATTAACGCCCTGACCTAAAACTATTTTAGTCTGTAAAGGTTCAGGAGGCAAAAGGCTCCCGTCTCCCAGGGCACAGCCCCGGTTTCGGTGCCTTCCCGGCCAACCAGCCCGGCAGGGTTTGGTACCCCGCTCACGTCGTGCTGGGGACAGGCATTCCCCCGGTCCGGCTGCCGTCTCCCAGGGCTGCCACGCATCTCCCGGCCACTCTTCCAAGGGGAAGGGGAGCCTTAGGGATACTTGGGGACTTAACCCCCACTTTGCCCATGCGATGCACAGACAGGGACAGGAGGTGCCAGTGGCTAGAGGACCCTGCGCCCTTTGAGAAGCTCTGGGACACTTTTTTTATTTTTTTTTTTTTTTATTAATCCATGAACTTGTTTCACCTCTTGCTCATAAGAGGAAGGAGCTGGGTGCTGAGCATGGCTGGATGGGGAGAGCTGGGATGTCCCTGCAAAGAGGGCTGGGTCGAACTACCTCATTACCCCAGGTCATACCAGAGAGCTCAAATCCACCCCCGCAGGAGCCAGGCTGAGTCCTAACAAACTCATGACATGCCACACAATTTCACGGCAGCACCCACAAACCTCAGAAGGGAAAGATCCCCGGTGGCCCCGATGCCGGGCTGGCCACCTGGGAGTTGCCAACGCCGGACCACCAGCAAACATCGTGGGAACAAGGGTGCCCTGCAAACCCTCCAGCCCCCACGTGGGTACCAGTGGGACCCAGAGCTGCAGGGGATGCTGAAACCCCCAATCCTCTGCAGGGGGAGGTGGATGCTCCACCCCAAACCTCTGCAGGGCCGTGGGGCATCTCTGGGTCCTGTGTTCCCCATCATCCCTCCGGACTGAGCCAAGGGTGGATTTTAAGGGATTGCAAGGAGCAAGGGATGCCAACCCACATTGACCCTCGCCAGGAGAGCCCCATGGAGACACAGTCTGGGACCAAATCAAAATCACCTCCCTGATACCCTACAAAGAGGAGCAGGATGAGGCCGGCCCCAAAGCAGCCCAGCCCCAGAGCCGTCCCAGGCAAAGCTCCAGCATGGACAGGGACGTGAGTGACCGGGACCTGCGGAAAGGTTATGGCTAATCGACGCTCTCGTTAATTAAGGTGATGAGTTGATCCCTAAGCTTGCGGCTTGGCCAGCCAGCCGGGGCCAAGGCAAAGCATCCTTCCCCAGCACACCAAGGGACTCGGGGTCCCCAGACCGGGGGTGTCACGCAGGGCTGGCTGGATGCACCCACTCCCCCGGCATCTCACCGCACCCCAGCACAGGGGCCACCCTCACTGATTAAAGCTCATCAGCCCGTGCTTTGCCTGTGTCTAATTAACGTGAGCGGTGCTGCCTGGCACTGCCCTCTCCCCCTGCCTGCTCTGTCCCCAAACGGTCCCCGGATGCCGCTTGGCTGCCAACATCCCGGCTCCCCACCGAGGCCGTGCACAGAGGAGGAAGAGGAGGAAGGAGTGACACACACACCCCCCAGTCTGCGTGTGGTCTGCGGGGTGGGGAGCAGCCAGTTCTGGCTGTGCAGAAAACAGGCTGTTCTTGGATTCTCGGGTGTCTAATAAGGGGTTGAGCTCTCCCCTGCCACGGGCATGGCTGCTGTGGCAGCTCCTCTCCACCAAGCTGCCTGGATCTCCCAAACTGGTCCAGACCTCGTCCTCTCTCAAAGTGGCCTGTAGCCAGCTCCAAAGGGATGAGCAGGAGTCGGGAGTCAGCAGGGATGGACAGGGCGAGCTCATGAGCTTTACAGCCCTGGGGGAATCCTGGCCAAAACCAAACCTGCATGTCCATGACACTTGGGAAAACCCACTGCCAGGATCAGGTCTCGCCAGGAGAGGCAGCCCCTGCCCCGTGGCGCTCCCACGGAGGCACACAAAGGGTTAAAGGGACTGATCCCAGCGGGACCGATCCCAGCTTCCCCAAACCAGAGGCCAAGAGGGATCATAGCCATCACGAGATCAAAGGGAAGCGCTGAGTCCCGGGAGACTTGTTATGGTTCCCAAACCCTCCAGCAAGGCCACGTCCCTGTGCCGAGGCCAGCAGCCCCAGTTCCTCCGCGCTCCCCCAGGCTGGGGACACGGAGACACGGCACTGGGCCTGTCCCGGGACGCTCGTGGGCTTGGTGCCAGTGGGAGCCAGAGTTATGCGTCCAGTCTCCGCAGTGCAAAAACTAATTCTCCAGGTGCTGCCCTGGAGAAGGGCTCCCTGGCAGGGACCAGGATCCGGCACAGGGTTTGCCGACAGCATCCCCCACTTGCCTGCACAACTGCACCAGGGGGACAGGGGGTCTCCAAGTCCATCCTCCATCCCATTATCGCAACAGCCAGCTGGGATGCACCAGAGCTGTGCCAAGCCACTGCTTCCCATCCCGGTGACCCCAGGGAGAAGCTGAGACTTTGTCCAGTGAGACCGAATGATTTAAAAGCTTCAGCAAAGAGGAGGGGAGAGGAGAGGCCTCGGTCCCCTCCAGGTGAGGATGCCCAGTGTCCCCTGGAGCATCCCTCATGGGGGAAAGCAGCCTCCTCCCTCCCTTGGGCCACCTCCCCCAGCCCCTGTGGTTCCCAGGAGCATCCCAGCATCCCATCACCTCCCATCCTGGCATTTAACAAGCCTGTAACCTTTCCTGCCTAATTATCCTCAGCAAATGCCAGCATTCGTCTGCATCACCAGCCACTAACCAGCAACTAAAATTCCCCAAAGGGGGAAGGGGAAAAGCTTATTCAGGGGGGGGCGAGCACCCATGCAGCCAACCCCATAACTGCCGCAGGCGCTGGAGAAGCTGGCACGGCTGCACACACCTCCTGCCGCCACGGGCACCCAGTGATGGAGGGAAGCTGCCGGCAGAGCTCGGGCTTCCCCAGATCAATAGCAAAGCGCAATATTCGGCTTAATAAACTGCCCTTTGATCCACTACACAAGCGGCTGCGCGGCATCACCAGGAGCCACAATATTTATCACCGCTCGGACAAGTAAATCACACACCTGATGGTCTTCTCAATAGCAGCTCAGCAGTCTCCTGGAAACACTGAAGTTGCATCTGCCTCTTTGGGAGAGGAATAACTGCTGCTGGGAAAGCCGGGCAAACACCCCGCACGCACCCACTGCCCCGAAGAAAGAGGGCTGCCAGCCCGTGGCGCCCGCGAAGCAGAACCCCAGGAGGATGGGGAAGAGCTCTGGGTTACTTAATGCAGCAGGTCGTACGCTGGCAAGCAGCCAGGCCCTGGGACTACTCCCCCTCTTAAAGAGAAGAGGAGGAGGGGGCAGCAGCCTTCCCCCCCCCCCACCCCCCGCACTCTCCCTGTGCTGGGCTGTGTTGGTTGCGTGGGAGAAGCATCTTCTGGCTGCAGGAGGATCCTTCCCATAGAGCGTCACCCAACAGCCAGCACCCCGCAAAGCCGGCCCAGGTCCCCCAAACGCTCCCATAAGAGACTCATGGAAAAGCAAGCGTAGGGCAGGGTGCAGGCAGGGCAGGGTGGCTCCGATGGAGGGTTTCCCTGCTGGAGCATGCCAGGGGTGGAGAGAAGCAGTTTTGGAAGCGCCACAAGAAACCACAGCTCCTTNTTGTAGAGAAGCAGTTTTGGAAGCGCCACAAGAAACCACAGCTCCTTTCCTCTTGCCGACATCGAAATCCTCTCCCGTGAGCAGGGCTGGGAAATCCTCCCGGGAAGGGCCCGGGCAGAGAGGGGCAATGCCTGTGCGGGCAAGGGGCAAGCAGTAGGCAGGGCTTGCCTGCATCTGCCCCTATCCATCCAGCGTGGGGCTGGAG